>NNCF01128949.1:4160-19209 GCA_002313205.1 Laupala kohalensis
CTTTTGGTGGGAATGTGGCCCCTTTGGCCTTTAAATGATTGATGTTTTATTGTGTCTTTTGGTGGGAATGTGGCCCCTTTGGCCTATAAATGATTGATGTATTATTGTGTCTTTTGGTGGGAGTGTGGCCCCTATGGTCTATAAATGATTGATGTTTTATTGTGTCTTTTGGTGGGAATGTGGCCCCTTTGGTCTATAAATGATAGATGTGTTATTTGTGTCTTTTGGTGGGAGATCTATTTAGTTGAGGGATATTTTAGCCATTAAAATAGTTTTTATCACTGGATTTATTTGTCCTGCGTTTTCCTTAAGTGGAACCACTGCATGGTCCTTTTCCTTCAGATAAAAATCGGACCTTTTAAATATTGTGGAACCCTGAGAAGAGCTAGCCGAGGTGTTTTTAAAATTTATAAATTAAATAAACATATAAGTAAAATCTTATTATTCGTTCTGCCACAATTTGGCTTGCCCAACGTGGGGCTATCTTCGCTTAATTACCGTCGTTAGAGTAAATATTAATTAGAATCGAGGCTTGAGTAACTCTATTAAAAAGCGTGAAGGAAAAGGCCATAACGCGTGGACAAATAAATCCAGTAATTAATAATTTGTGTTAGAAAGTCCAAACTCACGAGATGACTGACCAACGGAAATTAGTGTGGGAGTTAGGATCGGTTGACGAGATACCGCAGGAGGAGTCTGGGTTCATTGATACCACGAAAGAGGCATTTCCGAGTTGTTCGGAAAGCGAGGGGGAAGCACACATGGCACTTGTTGACGAGTCTAGCGAGATGGCGCTGACAGTAACAAGGAAAAACCGACAGAATTAGAAAGTTCAAGGAAAGCAGGGGAACGAAACAGAATTAAAAGTAATGATGGCGGCATTATTTCAGCAGATGAGTGATATGAACAGTAAAATGGAAAAATCAGGACGTAATACGGAGGCTCTGAAAAGTGATTTAAACCAGATGAGAGGTGATGTAAACAATAAATTGGAGAAATCAGAACTAAATTTAAATCAGAAATTTGAAAAAGCAGAATTAAATGTAAACAGTAAGTTTGAAAAGATGGAGAGTAAATTCGAAGAGATTGAAAAAGAAAGGAAGGAAAGAGGTTGTTGTTGAAACAAAATTCAATCAACATTCATAAGAGTAAATGAGTTGGAGACGAAAATCGATTCAAAACTTGATAAAGTAAATGAGTTATTTGAGGAAGGGCAGGAACGGCTCCGGATAGAGATTGCAGAAGTCGGGGAATCGAATAAGAATTTAATTAGCGAAGTCAAGACAGAAGTTTTGGAGGCCGTTACTCGTAGTTTAGAATTAGATATCCAGATACAAGTAGCCATCCAGACTGGTGACTTAGAAAAGAAGGTGGAATCGGTTCAAGTGTTCGAAACAGAACGAGGTAAAGAACTCGAATGTCAACTCGACCAAATTCGAACCCGGGTACTTTAGGCAGAAATGGAGAGTCGCGAAAGGATCGAGGCTATTAGGGACGCCACCCGCCAGGAATTGGAGGAACAGTCAAAAAAATTATATGAGAATAATATTTCAAACAATAGCCCCGTAATAATTCAATCCGTGGGTACGCCGTTAGAAAGCGACATAAAATTTGATGGAGCGGGAAAATTGCACCCGCGTCGCTACTTAGAATTGTTAAAAGGGTATTTCGAAATGCACCCTATGTCTGAAAGAAATAAAATTAATATTGTGAAACAGTCACTTCGCGGTAGGGCAGCGTTTTGGTTTGAAACCTGCGGGGAAGGAACAGAAACCTTCCAAGATTTTGAGAAAATATTCCTTGAACGTTATTGGTCGATGCAATTGCAGATCGAAAATGAGGTACGCTTAATGAACAGAAGGTTCAACCCACGCGTTAACAAATCGCTTCAGGCCTATGTGGAAGTCGCGGTAGCGGACTGGAGGATGGGAGGTTCGCGTAGAACAGAACGCGAGTTAATAGAAATCATTCGCTCTCAATTACCTCCGCAAATTGAAAGTCTATTAGCTGTCGCGGGGGTGGGAACGCTACAAGGAATGATAGAGAAACTAGGAATTTGCGACACGACCGCCGAGCGGGACCGGGCATTGAGGGGAGCGAGGCCTCCACTGCACGTCAATGAGAGGGGCGGACAGAAATGAGTACTCGCCTGGCTTTGGAGGGAACCCACCCTGGATCGGAAACGGGCGAGGGCCGCCCGAACGAAGAAATGGGCCGAGCGCACCGCTTCGCGGCGCAGAACGGCAGAGTTCAGGTCTTGCGTCTCGTTATGGAGGGGGAAATCAGTCGGGGCAACGTAGCCCGGAGTCCTGCCTGCGATATGAAACGCGTAACTAAGGCGCGAACCAGGGACCACCCAGGAGGGGAAACTAAGTGGAGATGCCTGGTGGGGCGGACCGGCGCATTGTTTTGAGACGTCCATTATTGCTACTATAGTTTTAGAGTCGGATTTACTGGAAGGAACTGAGGATGAAATAATCAGTAAAACAATTAGAACGTGTCCCGTAGTGAACGGAAGGTGTTTAGGTCAAGAGTTGAAAATGCTAATTGACACGGGGGCCGAAGTTGGCGCTATTAACGCTGATACTTTTCAACAGCTAATTAAAATAAATCCAAACATCCCTATTCTTCCGGTAAACCGGGTAAATTTAGTTACTGCGACGAAGGGAAAATCAGCCATCGTTAATAAGCAGACTTTAATTGACATTCAGATAGAGAATAAGACTTATGAAATAGTTTGCTTAATTGTTAAGAACCTAGTATATCCAATAATATGCGGGTGTGACTTCATTATAGAGAATAAGGTAAACATAAACTTAAGGGATAATGTAGTTTGTTTTGGGGATGTAATTGTTAACTTGAGAGAGTCCTCTGAAGATGGTAATGAGATCGTTAATGACCAATTAATTAACGCAATAAATCTCGGTATAAGTCCTGAGGTGAAAGTGGATGAGTGCCGGGATCTCTCGGATGGGCAGAGGAGGGTGTTAAAAGCTCTGTTAAGAGATAACTGGCCAGTGTTTCAACCAAATTCGGAACCCATCAGGAATTTTGAATTCGAAATTAAAGTTACGGACGAGACGCCTTTCAAAAAAAGAGCGTATCCTGTACCGGTGGCTTATAGAAGCCAGGTTCAAGAAAACCTAAACCAATTAGTTCGTGAGGGCGTAATCAAAAAGCAAAGCTCGCCATTTCTAAATCCAATAGTGGTAGTGATTAAAAAGAACAAATAAGTTAGAATATGCCTCGACGCAAGAGAAATTAACGCTAGGTCTGTTCCTGATAGAGAAGCTCCCATTAAAATCGATCAAGCTTTAACTCGGTTCAAAGGGACGATTTTTTTTTCAATAGTAGATTTGAGAGCTTCTTACCACCAAATGAAGATCAAGAAAGAACATCAAAAGTATACCGCTTTTTCCTTTGAAGGAATTACGTATGTTTTCCAAAGTTGCCCTTTTGGCTTAAAGTCCAGTGGTGCAGAACTAATTAAATGCTTAGACAGAATCATAGGGAATAAATTTGAGAATCACATCACGAAATATGTCGACGATTTGTTAATTCACACAGAAGATTTCGAAACGCACCTTAATATTTTGGACCAATTATTTAAAATTTTTCAAGAAAATAATGTTATTCTAAATTTAGAAAAGTCAAAATTTTGCACTCAAGAGATTCAATTTTTGGGGTATACTGTAAATACTTCGGGAGTCAAAATTTCTCCAGAAACAATTAAAGAGATTGAAAAGATACTGCCACCGGAAAACATTAGACAACTTCGTGGATTCATTGGCGTCGTATGGTACTACAGCAGGTTTTATCAGGGATTTGCGGTCGCCATGAGGCCCATGTTTAATTTACTGAAGAAGAATCAAACATGGAAATGGGGGGAAGAAGAAAACACTACTTTTAATAACATTAAGGCAGCTTTCGCTCACGCCATTGCGTTATCCCATCCGTATTTTGAAAAGACATTCATTCTTCAAACGGATGCTAGTGACTACGGAGTGGGGGCGACGCTACTTCAGGTAGAAGAAGAGACCGGAATGGAAAGGATCATAGCCGTCGCCAGTAGGACCTTTAATAAACGTGAGTGTAGAATGTCGGTCACGCTCAAGGAAACTACGGCAATAGTTTTTGGCCTTCAAAAATACCGCGACTACCTGATGGGCCGGCATTTTAAAATAAGAACAGATCACAAGGCCCTCATCTTTTTGAAACACGCACATATCAACAACGATAAGTTGTTGCGATGTGTGTTGTGGATTCAACAATTCAATTTCACTATTGAACACGTAGCTGGGAAGGATAATCTTGTTCCTGATTATCTGAGCGGGAGTGGGGATGCTAGAGAAAGGCCGGAGAAAAGGAACGAATTCAGAATATCCACCCTTGTTACAGAGAGTACGGCGAAGGCCGGAGCCGCTCGAGCGCTATGGGCGTACGTGGGCGCCGTCGGTGAGGAACCGGGCGTCGAGCGTAGGGACGTGTTTCCGCGAGTGGTACACCTGTCCGCGCTCAATGTTCATGTTGAGGCGATTCCCGCGCTCTCTAACGACACCATCAGGCAAGGGCAACGACGGGATCGTGAAATAAACCAGATGAGGAGGTTTAAGGAAGGAGAGATGACAGAGGAAGACGAGGGGTACGCTCGCTGTTTAAAAACACATGAAAAATACGTGTTAAACGAGGGCCTAGTGTATATGAAGTGGAGAGGAGGTCGCGCGGAGACGAAAGTTTGGATTCCCAAGGAAATACGGAAAAACTTATCATCACCCATTTACATGAGAAATACGGGCATGTCGGATTAGCTAAAGTACTCAATATTATTCAAGACGTAGGGTATTGGAATAACATGACGAAAGAGACCAAAAAAGTCATTGCTTCTTGTGAGTTATGTCAAAAATCAAAATTTCCAAATCGATCATTTCAAGGAGAAATGCAAAATATCATTCCTGACAATAAAAATGAAATGATAAGTGTAGATTTGTACGGCCCTCTGCCAAGAACAAAAATGGGAAACAAATTTATTTTCGTCATTGTAGATATTTTTTCGAAATTTGTCAAAATTTACCCGATTAGAAAACCCACATCTTCAGCTTGCTTAAGATGCATGAAGAATTATATTAATATTTGTGGAGTAGCTAAATTTGTTCTGAGCGACAATGGGAGCCAGTTCCGTAGCGAAGGTTGGAGTCAGGGAATTGAAGAAATGGGAATGCCGTGTTTTCGAGCATACGATCACCGCAATCAAACCCCACCGAAAGGATCTTGAGGGAATTATCGAGGCTGATTCGAACTTATTGCCATAACCACCATACGACGTGGATGGAATTAATTCCCAACATGAATGAATGGTTGAATAAGGTCCCTCATGAAAGCACTGGGAAATCGGCGTACGAGATACAGTGGGGTGAAAAACCACCAAAGGACTTTCCCGAGTTAACTTCCATTTTAAATTCAGACCGAGAAGGGGAAGGGGAGACGGAACGATTACAGGTCGTAAAACGGAACCTCGAAATGGCGGGCCGAAGGCGGCGTAAATATGATAAGGCAAAACCCTATCAGTTTTACGAAGGGCAAGAGGTGTTACTACGAGTTCCGAAGCCCTCAAATATGAAGGAAAAATTATATCACAAATTTTTCTTATTGTACGAAGGCCCCTTTACTATTACTCGTATTCCGAACGCAAATGTTGTTGAATTGTAGGACGGAGAAGGAATGGTAAAAGGCCAATACAATTTTCGAAGCCTGAAGCCCTTTCACAGAGACGTCGAGATGTAATAAAGTTCATAAGTGTCAAAACAGTATCATTAATTAACGTAAGACGAGTAGTCTTTAAATTAGAAATAAGGAGCTGGGGACGGCGAGAGTAGCGAGTAGACCTTGAGAGAACTCAGGTTTACGTTACGCACGCGTTCGGAAAATTTGTTGCGGTGGTGACGCAAACATCTGGCACGCGCCTCGGTATGAAAGGAGCGGGGGACGTTTCGTGGTCGCCGACTGCGGGCGGTGAGAATGAGTAGGAAGGGGGCAGTTACTCGCCGAGGTACAGATGATGGGCGACGGAGGCGGCGCGGAAAGGAATGTTTTCGAGGAAAAGGGCGCGTGGGCACTGGAGGTGGAGCAGCGCGGCCAGCTGCGACGAGGAAGTACAAGGTACAGGCACCGGCAACGGCGGTGGTGGTCGTTACTAGGTCACCAGGCTACGCGCGGCGGAACGAAAGAAGAACGCTCAAGAAAACAAAATTTTGCTAATTTAATTAATTTGTTTAATTAAGCCAGAAACAACGAAATATGGAGGTTGTTATGTAATTAAGTGTGGAGCGGGCTTAATTAATGAGATATCAATTTCTCATGCATTTAGATTGAGATTATATAAATTTTTTATAATGTGATTAATTAAGTCGATTAATAGGCCAGAAACAATGATTAAGACCGGCGATTAGTTATGCTTTCAAGCGAGGCAGGGGCTTGATTGATGGGGAAAGTATTACCCATGCATTATAGTTATCAGCTTTAGGAATCACAATTTTTATGTTATGAATTTAATTTTGAAAATAAAAATTTAAAAGGGATTAATTGACCGAAAAAAATATATATAAATTAGAGTTGGAAATATGCGTAGAGTAAAGTAAGTTTTGACGGAATGTAGGGTTAAATGAATCAGATATAATCATGTGTTAGATTAAGAAATGTTTGTTATTAATGTGAAACTATGAAACTGATTTGAAAGTATTTTAGTTGAATTTAAGGATCAAAGTGACCTAAATGAAGTGTTCGTAAATGTATTAGGGTATTATATAATAATGGGGGGATAGTTTATGAATGGACTTCTCATGAGCCAAAAGGTAAACAAAACACTGGAGGCGGCAGGAACGATTACAAGGTCAAAGATGACAATGATGGAGACGTCTCAAACCAGGAAAAGCCGACTGCACTACAAGATGAGGGGAGACCCAGGGTAAAAAGGGGCGGTAAAGCAAAGAAAGAAGGTGTCTTAAATGTAAAGTGAGTGAAAGGGAGCGAAGTCAACAAGCGAGAATAAATTAGGGATAAATAATTTTAATGAAATTTAAATTTGTTGGGATTTATGTAATTTAATGGTGGGTGAAAAAGGTTATTTTCAACTAAATGATTAAAACTGACTGGAACAGAAATATTTTAATTCAGGAAGCCGTATTCGACAACGACAAGGATGATAAATATTGGTGATCGATTTTAAAATGAGTTAATCGGAAGAAAATTTTTTAAGGGAGTCAAAATAATTAATAATAATCGTAGTCTTACAAAGAATATTTCAGAGAAAGAGAATTGTCTTCACAGGAAGTTCTTGTACATCATAGCGCGATGGAAATAATGATAGTAAAAATGAATGATAGAAATAATTTGTGTTTAATTAATTTAGTGAAGATCAACGTCCGAGGGAATTAGAGAGAGAATCGTCGAGGATAATTAATGCGTCGTAAAAGATAGTTTGGCTCCCCACGTACTCAAGAGTAGACGTCGGCAAGCAGCCCACATATAATTTTTTCCTGGTAGTCTGAAAAAACCCCACGTAAGATAATTAAGTAAAACGTCTGGGTAATTCCACTACTATTTAGCTTCAAAGGTGAAAAAGGAGTTGATCAATACGAGAGTTCTTAAGTAACTGATAATAATATCATTCAGAAGGGAAGGTATGGTGAGGTTTTATGTCAAAGGACGTAACTAGTACGACTCATTAAGTGAATGGACAAAAGATAAATTAGGTAATTATGGGGTGAAAGAGGGAACGAAAGTATAGAAAATTTAGGAAGAATAACTACTGGTGGTATTTAATATTAAAAAAAATAAATAAACGATTTTAGGTAGAAACAGAGAATAGAATGAATGGACGGTAGACTACGAATATTGAAAAACCAAATTCAGAAAATTGTAAGATAGGCAGAGACCTCATTATTCAAACTCATCACTTAGGATTCGATTAGAAATTTATTTGCACGTTTTCAGTCGATAGAGGTTTAAGAAATTTCTCAAATTGAGTGAGGGCAATTGTGAGTTTTAAATAATTTAGGGATTAATTGTGAAATTTAAAAGAAAGAGCATTTAAGTTTAAAAGGAAAAGTTCGTTGGAGGTCAGCGAAGGACCGTGGGTGCGTTACGAGGCTGGCTCAGGCTGCGTCGGCGGGTCTTTCATGTCGAGCAAAATTTATTAGGGTTTAAAAATCGCAGTCTGGCGAGGGGATGAGGGCAAAGAAATACCCTCCGTAACAAACCCCAGATGTGCAGAAACTAGCAACATGTACAAACTTGCTAGAAAAATCGTTAAAAGCCACAACGTCGTCGAGAACGTTCCAGAAATCCGTTGAAGATTTTTTAAAAGGTTCCAATGAGAGTCAGGGCGTGAGAGAGGGAAACCATTTAGGCATTTGGGGCTGTCAGTCACGTGACTTTCAAAATTTTAAAGATTTTCGGAAAAAAGAAGGGATAGAGCCCATTTAAGGCAGAACACTCAAAATTTGGTTCTCATACCAGATTTCGCGCTGATACCAGATTTCGCGCTGATACCAGATTTGGCGCTGATACCAGGTTTCGCGCTCATACCAGATTTCGCGCTCGTACCAGATTTTACTCAGACGTATTTCGCGCTGATACCAGATTTCAGTCGCTCACATCTCGCAGTTTTTCGTAGGAGATTTTCCTTACATCTCGCCGTTTTTCGTAGGAGATTTTCGTCTCACTTCTCGCAGTTTTTCGGAGGAGATTTTCGTCTCACATCTTACAGCATTTTCGTTCGGGCTTCTAGTTAGAAGCACCGTACTGTAGTTCGCTCCGACGTTGAGTCATGTTTAAAGTCTTTCGAAGATTATTCGCTGACAGCTAGTTGCTCGAGAAGCTTAATTTACTGATCTTAGCTTTGGAGGATGTGCTAACGCTAAACATTATGTTGTAACAAAAACATTATTCGACATCCAGCCGAGTTGACCTCTAACGCGGTCCGATAACGTCGCAGTCGTTAGGTCGTGGTATTTCGTAAGCTTTGGGGAATCCAGTTCGAGCAACGAGCCGGTGTTTTCTGGGAAATGATGAAATCACCTGTTGGAGAGACTACCCGAGCCGTTGATCTGCTGAAATGCCGTCTGGAAGTCGGCTTTCCATTCTTCACATGGAGTGACTGACCTGTCCACTCTTAGGGTAGAACATAAAAGTTGGTTGCATCCAACAAGGCGCAGTGGCGAGAAGACCAGTGAATTATTGACAAATGATGACAGCTCAAACATTGAACTATTGAACTTTTTTATCTACTGGGAACTATGGGGAGTTATCGTAAAAGGGTTAATGAATCCTAATTGTGTTGTAATGTAATTTTCGCAAAGGTTTTTTTTTATTTTGTTTCTGATAAGAATAATAGTGTTAAATTCAGTGTTTTATTGTGTCTTTTGGTGGGAATGTGGCCCCTTTGGCCTATAAATGATTGATGTTTTATTGTGTCTTTTGGTGGGAATGTGGCCCCTTTGGTCTATAAATGATTGATGTTTTATTTGTGTCTTTTGGTGGGAATGTGGCCACTTCGGTCTGTAAACAATTGATGTTTTATTTGTGTCTTTTGTGGGAGATCTATTTAGTTGAGGGATATTTTAGCCATTAAAATAGTTTTTATCAATGGATTTATTTGTCCTGCGTTTTCCTTAAGTGGAACCACTGCATGGTCCTTTTCCTTCAGATAAAAATCGGACCTTTTAAATATTGTGGAACCCTGAGAAGAGCTAGCTGAGGTGTTTTTAAAATTTATAAATTAAATAAACATTAGTAAAATCTTATTATTCGTTCTGCCACAATTTGGCTTTCCCAACGTGGGGCTATCATCGCTAATTACCATCGTTAGAGTAAATATTAATTAGAATCGAGGCTTGAGTAACTCTATTAAAAAGCGTGAAGGAAAAGGCTATATCGCGTGGTCAAATAAATCCATTAATTAATAATTTGTGTTAGTAAGTCCAAACTCACGAGATGACTGACCAACGGAAATTAGTGTGGGAGTTAGGATCGGTTGACGAGATACCGCAGGAGGAGAGTGGTTTCATTAATACCACGAAAGAGGCGTTTCCGAGTTGTTCGGAAAGCGAGGGGGAAGCACACATGGCACTTGTTGACGAGTCTAGCGAGAGGGCGCTGAGCACAGACAGTAACAAGGAAAAACCGACAGAATTAGAAAGTGAAAGCGAACGGAACAGGAAAGCAGGGGAACGAAACAGAATTAAAAGTAATGATGGTGGCATTATTTCAGCAGATGAGTGATATGAACAGTAAAATGGAAAAATCAGGACGTAATACGGCTCTGAAAAGTGATTTAAACCAGATGAGAGGTGATGTAAACAGTAAATTGGAAAAATCAGAACTAAATTTAAATCAGAAATTTAAAAAAGCAGAATTAAATGTAAACAGTAAATTTGAAAAAATGGAGAGTGAATTCGAAGAGCTCGAAAAAGGGAAGAAAGAGAGGCTGTTGTAACAAAATTTAATCAACATTCATTAAGAGTAAATGAGTTGGAAACTAAAATCGATTCAAAACTTGATAAAGTAAATGAGTTATTTGAGGAAGGGCAGGAACGGCTCCGGATGGAGATTGCAGAAGTTAGGGAATCGAATAAGAATTTAATTAGCGAAGTCAAGACAGAAGTTTCGGAGGCCGTTACTCGTGGTTTAGAATTAGATATCCAGACACATGTAGCCATCCAGACTGGTGACTTTGAAAAGAAGGTGGAATTGGTTCTCGAGGACGCCTTAGTGTTTGAAAAACAACAAGTTAAAGAACTCGAATGTCAAATCGACCAAATTCGAACCCGGGTACTCGAAGCGGAGACAGTGAGTCACGAGAAAATCGAAGTTATTAGGAACGCAACCTGCAATGAACTATTGGAGCCATTAAAGGAATTTTGTAAGAATAATTATTCGGACAGTGGCCCCGAAATAATTCAACATGCGGGTACATCGTGAGAAAGCGATAATAAATTCGATGAAGCGGGTGAATTACATCCGCAACGGCATGTGGAATCGTTGCAGGTGTATTTAGATAGGAACCCTACGTCAGAAAGTGTGATGATTAGGACGCGCCGCCGCGCGACTCGGAACGTTGTAGTTTGGGGCGCGCGTGTCGCTGCGAAAGAGCGGGGGACGTCTCAAGGTCGCCGACAGCAGGCAGCGAGAATGACTAGGAAGGGGGCAGTTACTTGCCGAGGTACAGATGATGGGCGACGGAGGCGGCGCGGAAAGGAATGTTTTCGAGGAAAAGGGCGCGCAGACAATGGAGGTTGCAGCGCGACCAGCTGCTACAAGGAAGTACAAGGCACTGGCAGCGGGCAATGGAGGTGACGCGGCGGTGGTGGTCGTTACTAGGTCACCAGGCTACGCGCGGCGGAACGAAGGAGACGGCGGAGAACAAAATTTTGCTAATTTAATTAATTTGTTTAATTAGGCCAGAGGCAATGATTAAGACAGGCGATTTGCCATGCTTTCAGGCGAGGTGGGGCTTGATTGATGGGACGAAAAAAAATAATTTCCCATGCATTTATAGTTAATAGGTTTAGGAATTAAAAATTTTATTGATTAATTAATTATGCTGTAATTAAGCCAGAAACAACGAAATATGGAGGTTGTTATGTAATTAAGCGTGGAGTGGGCTTGATTAATGAGATATCAATTTCTCATGCATTTAGATTTAGAGATTATATAAATTTTTTATAATTCGGTTAATTAAGGATTAATTATCCAGAAACAATGATTAAGACCGGGAATTTGTTATGCTTTCAAGCGAGGCAGGGGCTTGATTGATGGGGAAAGTATTACCCATGCATTATAGTTATTAGGTTTAGGAATTAGAATTTTTATAGTGTATTAATTCGATTAATTAGTTAGAACCAGTGGAAAGACCGGCGACTGGTATATTGAGTTAAGCGAGGTGGGGCTACTCGAATGAAAGTAGTAAGGGATTCATGTTAATTAATCGAACAATTAGAATAACGAATTATGAACCTAATTTTAAAAATAAAAATTTAAAAGGGGTTTGTGACCGAAAAAAATATATATAAATTAGAAATGGAAATATGCATAGAGTAAAGTTTTGACTGAATGTAGGATTAAATAAATAAGATATAATCATGTGTTAGAATAAGAAATGTCTGTTATTAATGTGAGACTATGAAACTAATTTGAAAGTAGTTTAATTGAATTTAAGGATCAAAGGGACCTAAATGAAGTGTTAGTAAATGTACTAGGGTATTATAAAATAATGGGGGGATAGTTTATGAAGGGACTTCTCGTGAGCCGAAAGAAAACAAAGTATTGGAGGCGGCATGAACGGCTACAAGGTCACAGATGACAATGATGGAAGCGTCTCAAAACAGGAAAAGCCGACTGCACTACGAGATGAGGGGAGACCCAGGGTAAAAAGGGGCGGTAAAGCAAAGAAAGGTGTCTTAAATGTAAAGTGAGCGAAAGGGAGCGAAGTCAACAAGCGAGAATAAATTTGGGATAAATAATTTTAATGAAATTTAAATTTGTTGGGATTTATGTAATTTAATGGTGGGTGAAAAAGGTTATTTTGAACTAAATGATTAAAACTGATTGGAAAAGAAATATTTTAATTCAGGAAGCCGTATTCGACAACGACAAGGATGATAAATATTGGTAATCGATTTTCAAATGAGTTAATCGGAAGAAATTTTTAAGGGAGTCAAAATAATTATTAATAATCGTAGTCTTACAAAGAATATTTCAGAGAAAGAGAATTGTCTTCAGAGGAAGTACTTGTACATCGTTGCGCGATGGAAATAATGGTAGCAAAAATGAATGATAGAAATTTGTTTAATTAATTTAGTGAAGATCAACGTCCGAGGGAATTAGAGAGAGAATCTTCAAGTATAATTAATGCGTAGTAAAGATAGTCTGCCACCGCACGTAGTCTAGAGGACACGTCGGCAAGTAGCCCAAATATTATTTTGTTGTAGTCTGAAGAAACCCCACGTAAAGTCAGTAAGTAAAACGTCTGGGTAATTCCACTACTATTTTAGCTTCAAAGGTGAAAAAAGAGATGGAGTTGATCAATGCGAGAGTTCTTAAAGTAACTGATATGATATCATTCAGAAGGGAAGGTATGGTGAGGATTTATGTCAAAGGACGTAACAAGTACAACGTACTAAGGGAATGGACAAAAGAGAAATTATGTAATTATGAGGTGAAAGAGAAAAACCAGGTCGAGGAAATTCAGGAAGAGTAACTACTGTAGGTAATCGAAATTAAAGGTAAATAAATAAACGATTTTAGGTAGAAACAGAGAATAGAAAGAATGGACGGTAGACTACGAATATTGAAAAACCAAATTCAGAAAATTGTAAGATGGGCAGAGACCTCATTATTCAAACTCATCACTTAGGATTCGATTAGAAATTTATTTGCACGTTTTCGTTTTCAGTCGAAAGAGGTTTAACAAATTTCTCAAATTGAGTGGGGGCAATTTGTGAGTTTTGAGTAATTTACGGATTAATTATGAAATTTAAAAGAAAGAGCATAGAAGTTTAAAAGGAAAAGTTCATTGGAGGTCGGCGATGGACCGTGGGCGCGGTACGAGGCCGGTGACCCATGCGTTGGCGTTTCTTTCACGTCGAATAAAAATTTATGATGGTTTAGAAATCGCAGGCTGGCGAGGGGATGAGGGAAATGAAATACCCTCCGTAACAAACCACAGATGTGCAGAAACTAGCAACATGTACGAACTTGTTAGAAAAATCGTTAAAAGCCATAGCGTCGTTGAGAACGTTCCAGAAATCAGTTGAAGATTTTTTAAAAGGTTCCAATGAGTCAGGGCGTGAGAGGGGGAAATCATTTCGGCATTGGGGGTTGTCAGTCACGTGACATTCAAAATCTTGAAGATTTTCGGAAAAAAGAAGGGATAGAGCCCATTTCATGCAGAACACTTAAAATTTCGCTCTCATACCAGATTTTACTCAGACGTAAAGTATTATTTGCTCAGATGTGTGTAGCTCAGACGTAAAGATTTTTCGGCAGCTCAGACGTAAAGATTTTCGTCAGCTCAGATGTGTTTAGCTCAGACGGATAGAATTTTTGCTCAGATGTGTTTATCTCAGCCGAATAGAATTTTTATTCACAGAGACTTTTTTTTGGCCAGCGCTGAGACGTTGCTCAGATCGCGCTAATTTGTCGCAGATCACATGTTTCTCCGTCGCAGCGATTAGATGCTGACGCGAATCATATAGAATTTTTGTTGGCAGTGCTCAGATCGATTTTTTTTATCGGAGTTGAGATACAAGTTTCGTCAGCATTGAGATAAGTTTGTCGGAACGCTTTGCGGGTGAGAACTAGACATTGTGATAAAACGCAGCAGCTGGTTAGCGCTGCTCGCAAATAATGCACGGGGGAGCCGGGCTGACATCCGTGAGGGACCCTCCTCTGCATTCCAACAGTCAGGCATCTTGTACAGGTATTCTTCGATCGTTGGCGAATGTGAAAGCCATCATCGCAGTGCGCTTGCGAGTCAGTATGTGTTTGATAGTGGCTACCAGTATGAGCGAGAACATTAAACTGAATGAGTGCTTTGATTAAACTCAGTCGCTCGGAGAGGTAGGCCAATAGAATCAGTGAAATATTGGGACTCAGAAGAAGTTCAATTAAACAGTAAATATTAGCGTTAATTATAAGTAGAATTAGTGCATGACTTTGTTGCAAGAAATAAATGTGTAATTGTAGTGTTAAAAATTGAATAGAATTAAAAACTGAAGGTTTATTTGATGATGATGATAAATGATGACAATCTTAACAGTTAGTAAATGTAAAATGATAAAGCCAGTGGTTATTATTTGTGTTTTTTTGGTGGGAATGTGGCCTCTCTGGTCGATGTATGATTAATGTTTATTTGTGTCTTTTGGGAGAGTAAATTGTGCTTTAAAGAGTTATTAAATGTTTTGTTCATTGCTCGAACACCAGATTGTTGTGTTGTCCTTGTGAGTGGCTCCCATAGAAATGAGTATTCAGTTCCCTAAATAAATAAAAATAG
>NNCF01128949.1:31457-79479 GCA_002313205.1 Laupala kohalensis
AATGAGCTACGAAAATATATCACTGAGCTACGAACATGAGCTAAAAATTTCTGTATCAAATGAGCTCCGAAGAATGAATCTCCGTAAAATTTCTGTATCAAATGAGCTCCGAAGAATATATCAATGAGCTACGAACATGAGCTAAAAATTTCTGTATCAAAATGAGCTCCGAAGAATGAATCTCCGTAAAATTTCTGTATCAAATGAGAACGAAAAATTTCTACGTCTCTGTTAAATACGCTCCATCCCTTCTTTTCTCCCAAAATTTCCAAAATTTTGAATGTCACGTGTGTCCAAATCTCCCAATCCGAAATCATTTCCCTCTCCTACGCCTGGGTTCTCATTGGGCCCTTTAAAGGTCCTTCTAGAACCTTCTAGAACATTCTGACAAAAAAACGTTTAAATCTCCAACGAATTTTCGACCCAGTTGAAACTTGTNATCTCCAACGAATTTTCGACCCAGCTGAAGCTTGTACTCGCCCCCGAACACATGTTGTTCCTAAGGATGGGCTGCACCTCCTCCCACGCTTCGATTTCTAAAGAGTCGTAAATCGTAACTGATGGCAAAGAAACTACCGCCGACGACCGCACCCATGGTTGTTGTTCCCAACCGTCCTTCGTTCAAATTTTTCAACTCCTCGACTAACAAAATTACGCAAAAGAATGATTAAATTGGTTAATTATTCAAAACTCACAACATTTACTTCATTTATAAGAATTGAAAATGCTTTACACCGTCTGTGCGTACATTATACGATGAAACAGGACATGGAGAGTACAATACATACTGGTACAAACGAGGACTAGCAGATACAAATAAATGTACATGAAATGACGAAGACACAGTTGACAATGTCACTCAATAATGTAGATTTGTTTACAGAGAGACAGAGAGCAAGTTGGTTTAGAGAATTAAAGAAACAGTGTGTATATTCTACAAGAGACTGGTGTGGGTATATAGAAAAACAAGACATGTACCATAAATTTGAAGAGTTCGTAACACAGGTACTGTTTATTCGATAGGAAATAATCAATACAGCTAGATAGTGATTGCTCCATAACTCCAAGTGGTGGGGAAGGTTACGGCTTAACCATAGTTAAGACGGCTAACGGGAAGAAGCCAAAATAGGGAATAAGGGGAAAGAGATCATAGATACCAATTTCATCGGTCAAATGGAACAAAAGGAAAAGGAGATAAAAGAAAAGAGAGAAACAATAGACAAAGTTAACAAAACCCAGAAAGTGGCCTAATGGTTGTGTAATTGGGTTGAATAAAAGAAATGAAGCGGAGAACACAGAAGGCAGTCACTGACATTACAAGCGTTGCCACATTAGATTCAGAGCTTGCCATAAGATCGTCTATTCTTCAGACATGGCAAGCCGAATGGGCAAATTGCACCTTCAAGCTGAGGAAGGTAAAAGACTTCGTTGAGACCTGTTGTCTTTTTCCCGTGCGAACAGACGTGAAGAAGTGATCCTTACACGTCTTCGTATTGGCCACTGCTATCTTACCCTTGGTCATCTCTTACGCGGTGAACCTCCCAAATCTGTGAGTCTTGCAACACAATACTTACCGTGGAACACTTTCTGTTGGAGTGTCTCAAATATAGGACCAGTCGACGGAGTCACGAACTACTCAACAGATTGGACGTTATGCTTGGGCAAAATGAACCGACTTTGGTATACCTTTTTAGATTCCTTCAAGAATCTTGCCTTTGGCACAGTATCTGACATTTGTTTGAATGTTATGACTTAAATCCATAAATGAATATAGGCTCCTCGCACAAGTTCTCGGGAGAGTTTCAATTTACATCCTTTTTCCTTTTCTTTAAATTTACATCTTTCGGGGTTTTTTCATAATTTTTAGGCAATTGTCTTTTGTCTTTTCCTATCCTTATATGATTAGATCTATGGTAATGGATATGGTCGAGTCATTCGGCGAGTCCCACACTCGGAGAGTCATGTTGACTCTCCCTAGTGCGTTACAGTATTTTCCCTACAAAAATTTTAGGACTAATGACCTCGATGTTGGCGAGCCGTAAAGCTCCAAAAAATCTCATATTGAATGATTACAATTAAAACGTCAAAGTTAATGAGCCAATATTCTAAAAGTAATGAAAATGGGAGAGGGTGTGGTTTTTGGATATCTCAAGTAGACGGTGCTCTTCACAGAGTATCAATTGAGCTTCGTGCTCGATTTAAAACTAGATTTGTATAAAAGACCCGACCCGAGCGTACACCGCCAGATACTCTTCTGTATTGTTTTGTAGCCCAGTCTTTAGGAAGGATTGAAAAAAAGATATGAAGGAAATAATGTAGTGCTTATATTAACTTTGTTGAAAGTATTGAGACCGTGGATTGAATGAAATAATAATTTTAAAAAACACGTTCTCAAAATTTAACAAATGACTATTTAGAAATCGTAGCTAGCAGAAGGGAACGCAGAGGGTGGTCTGGAGCAAGCATGGGAAAATATTGTCGGCAAAACCTCACTGGCTCTTTAGAAAAATAAGAATCGTAAAAACTATTATTCGACGAAACTCAAAAAAACACCGCTTAGATCCCTCGCAGAAGCAAAGAACATGTTCCAACTTGCAGCAACAATTTAGGGAAAAGAACCTTTAGAAATTCAAATAACAAAAAGACACTCTGCACAAGCAGCGGATACAGGGGAATATTATTTCCCAGAGCTATATCAAATTGAATAGTGCGAATGGGCAAGAGGCTCGCGGTAGCAGTAAGACGGCGCAGGGTACACTGAAAAAGAACCCCAAACCCTAATAAACCGCATTTTTAAAAAGCACTAAGAACGAACGTCGCAAAAATGTCCCTAGAGACATCGTACGCGCTGGGAAACGCAAAATTTGAGAAGGATGGTTCGCGGTTAGTTGAAAGAGAAACAAATTTTAAAACAAAGCCATATAACTTCCGGGTGGCGAAGGTTCGCGCAAGTTTCTACATGTTTCAACTAGGTGGCCAGCTTTAGAACGTCGTACAATCATAAAACTAGGGATCTGAGAATCTCGCCGCAGACGCAGCTGCGCAGAAAAGAGATTACAAAGGGTATTGTTTGTAAAAAACAAAATGGCCGATGGACCTTCGTTTCTAGCTACTGAAGTATGGAAAGAAAGAAAAACTGAAACCACCAATAGAAAGTCATCAAGGGCGGAGCCAAGTGTAACTAGTGGTTAAATGAAATAGCAACTAAATTCTTTTTCGGAAATATCCAATGAAATTGTAGGGGGGGGGGAGAAAACCAACAGACGTACGTTGGAGGGAAGAAATCATAAGGAGAACGTCACGTGACGATATTTTTTTATAAAAAGAGGGGCATGAAAGCACTCGGGATCCAGATAGGCAGAAAGTTTTATCCAGTTATTCAGACGCTGAACGTTTTATCCAGATATCTAGATAGCAGTTATTTTTGTGCGCGAAGGCAGCGAAAGTTTGTTTGGTGTGGTGAGCACACGCAGCATAAGTTTTTATTTTGGTGCGCATAGAACAGCCATTTTCGTGTAATTGTGTGAGTAGAGCACATGATGAGTTTTTCAGCTTTCTAGTTGAAATTATTTTGAATAACATTTTCAAGCTGTTACAAACAATTTATTTAACGAGACGCAGTTTTAATGACAGTAGAAACAAAAGTGCGAATCGTTACGACTGAACAACTTCTGAGTGATAAACCATTCTGTTCAAAATTTGTTTAAAATTTTATTAACTTTCTAATACTTATGAAATTAATCGATCTGCTGGTGAACAATGTTTAGTGAAGTGGAGTAGCAAGGAACACCAAATTTAATCGCCAGTGACGTGTAAATGACAATATTTTTGATCAAAATTCTGAACGATCTGTGAGAAACGGTGAAGCCACCGTCATTAGGAACTAGTTCGTTACGCTAAGTAAATTGAGTTAATTGAGTAAATCCAGTTAATTGAGTGACTCTCGCGAGTAAAGAAAGCAGTAAAATCAGGGTGAAGCGATCCGCCGTGTAATCAGTTTCGAGTAATTGTGAACCAAAAATTGGCAACGTTCTTGTACAGTCATATACCGTGTGTACCCTTTATGTTCAGCCCGAAATCATAGTATTGATAATTAGACAAGGGACCACGAAGCTATAATTAAATATTACAAAGAACGTTTAATGTAAAAATAAGGCAAACTGATTTAAGGATCAAAATTTCGACTCTGACTAAAATCGTGAAGAAGAAATAAATAACGGTGTTAGCGGTAAAGAAGACGAGACTGGTCAAAGCGGTACGAAAAGGAATCGAAGAGGTGTCTTCAACAGCCATTCGAGTGACATTACAAACTGGTTCATCATCTAAGTCAGACATCATCAAAACAATTTAATAACTGTAAAAAGTGTTACGTGTTCCAAAATTTGTGTAAGGCCCACTAAAAGTGTAATATGTGATTATGCAAGTGTAAATGTGCTACGCACAAAAGTATTAGGTCAATGAACCGACCAGCCCAGTGACCGAATTTGGGGTGAGTAATCTTATGAAAACGGAAGAACAGCCGTTGCGCAGTAAGTGTTTTTAATGTGTAATGCCCGAGGAATTCTTGTGTTAAAATTAGTCATTCACAAATGTTTATGTGTGTAGATCAATATAATGTTATCCAATAAAGTATGTTTGATGTCTTTTGAACACCACATTGCTGTGTTTTTATTGTGAGTGGTTCCGATAGGAGTGAGTATTCCGTTCTCAGCCCTGTGATTCATTAAAATTAATTTTTTTTATTCCAAATTTTTTGAGATTTTTCTTAATTAATTAATTATCAATAATAATAGTACGGAAGTCTCAGTATAATGATCCTGAATGATCTATATAAATGAAAAGATATTGAGAAAAATAGTTTTAGCGCGTAAGAGATAGGTAGAGTTCATCTTTAGTTCTTTCATATGGATGTTAGTATTTTTATTTTATTTATTTCGATCTGAAACAAATACACAGATCACCTTGTATCTAAACGAAGTCACTCCAGGGTTCTGATTCTTAAAATGTTCCCTTCATATTTCTCTCATTTCTCTCCATCACCTGCCTCCCGGGCCCGTCTTCGGGCGAACGGGATGGCGCAGTTGGTAAGCGCATGAGCGCGCTAATCTCCAGGTCCCGTGTTCGAAACTCAGTCCCGTCTCCGATTTTCATTGAACATAACATAATTAATCTGTTACCTGGCGGTGAGGTTCATCGCAATTTAAGAGATTTCTATGTGGTTATATTTTTTTGTTATAATTGTCTATTTTAATCCTCAATATTTAAATGTAAATCATGTAGGTTTTAACTTTTTTTCATTTCTTTCTTTTAAGTCGTGTCCCCATCTTCAGACATTCCATGACATTATCTCTTGGTTCTTCTTTTGTCTTCATTAACTTTTCATTCAGTTTTTTATTTCTTTCATTCCTTCTACTTTTTCTTTGAAAATTTGAAATCGTCTTACCGTTTTAATCATTTTTGGTCCGAGCGTACTCACCACTGTTCCTGGTTTTATTTTTCTGTGATACCTTGTTCTTTCTTTCTCATAGTACATGCATTCCCAAAATACATGTTCGCGTGTTTCCGAATTTTGTCCGCAATCACACGTGTCATTATCTACTAGATTAAATCTTTTAAAATATCTCTTGAAGTCTCCACGGTTCGTTAAAAATTCTGCAATTCCTTCACTCGGACTGAAACACTTCTTGCGTCTTTCTGCATAATTCACCTGTGATATTAATTGGTACAAATCTCTGCCTTTAGATCTTCTATCCCATTCTATTTGCCATGCACTCAGCAAAACATTCATTATTTTCTTTCTCCAATCTTTCTTTCTCTTGGTTAATTACTCTTCCATCAAGTACTATTTGTCCTTCACGGCGCATAATTGATCGCAAAACATATTTATGAACCAATTTCTCCGTTGGCATCATTCCAACTAACACGATTAATGCGTCATTTGACACTTCTCATAAACACCACATAATCTCAAAAGACAGATACGTTGTATTCTCGCTAATTTTATACAAAGGTAGTTATTACGTAATACACGATGCCAAATCTCACACCCACATGTGTACATCGGTATCATAGCACCTTTATATAACTATTAGCTCTATCCTACCGACATTGAATTTATTGAGTGCTTCTCGTAATAATGAAAAGTAAACTTTTATCTTGTCCAGTAAATAATGTGTCGATCAAACTTCATTCCTTTATCCAACTTAATTCACACATAGATACGATCTTTCACGACTCTTAATTTTCCTTCCTCGTAATTTCAAAGTAGGTTCTCTCTTTTCAGTATTTATAATTCTGAAAACCGTGGCATAAGTTTTGTCTGCCGCTATTTCCAAGTCATTGTTTTTCCACCAATTGTCACATTTCAAATGCTGTATTTCATTTTTACTCAATTTCTCTTCGTGATCATCCTTCCAGGAAGATGACGATATCGCCGTATGGTTAACTCTATTACTTCTCGCGTGTAGCTTGTTATTTTTTCCTGTTTACTCAATTTCTCTAAAATAAGGTGTAGCGTGTGATTTACTTCATTACCTGCCTTAGAACTGTTTTCTGATATTTTGTTTCGAGGCTGCTGCTCCTCGGGATTTTCTTCCCTTTTATCTAGGTTTTGTACCGCTTCGGAATAAAATTTTTCTTGATTATTAATTCTGTCATTAATTTTATTCGATGTATCTCCTTGGTGCCTTGGTTCTTTTACCTTGTTTTGCTCTGTTTTTTAGATTATGTAATTCCTTTGCTACTGAACATCCCCGATAGTTTGCTGGGTATTGCTTTCCACAATTATCGCACTTGGGGGGGGTCGTTTTCAGGTTTCTTACAATTTGCAGTTTGATGTTTTCCGGCACATTTGACACATACCGGATCTCTGCGACAATATGCTCGTGTGTGATCCCATGCCTGACAATTTTTACACTGGTATAAGCTTTTTAATTTTTTCAGCGGGAAAATTGACACTTTCATTCCTAGAATGTCAAGGGCTCTAATAACCTCGCCGTTGACGAGCCATAAAGCCCCACAAACAAAATCTAGAATGTCTGTTATTTGACAGATTTATTAACATCTTCATTCTTATCAAATGACAGCATAAACACAGGAAGAGGTTCCTTATTCTTCCGCTTCAATACATTTATTGCGTTTGGTATTTTGTTTTCTTTTCTGCAAATCCTGAATAATTTGTTCTGGCTTTCAAGATGTGTGGAGTTTTCTAACAATGACCTTGATAGGTGTATCCTGTTTATTTTCAAATGAAGGCCACTTAAATTTTTCCTTTTCTAGGGTATTAACTGCTGTCTTGTATTGTTCAATTGTGTGGACATTTAGTTTCAACAATCCATTGTTTAGCAGAACTACTTTATATTCATTGTTTAAGTTCTTATTCAGAATTTCATAGATGTGTTCATATTGTTGTACCTCGTATATCATTATTGGTGGAGGTTTATTAACCTTTTCTGATTGTTTATTCATATTTTGTTGCTCTCTCTGAACAGTGGTATGTTTTGAAATCGATCTCAGAAGAGTTAGGAGAGAACTCCATCTTCCTTTTCTTGTTTCTCTCATTTCTCTGAGTAGTCCATTCCGTCCAAAGAGAGTGGATCCAGTCTCCAAAGAGTGGATTCTCCAGATTTCCTGGCTCAACACATGGGGTACTATTTCCATATAGTTTTCTCCGTTGCTTGTGAAGTCTGTAACCCTAGACAGGAGCCCTAAGAACTTGATGGATAGAAGAATGAAAGAATTCGTCTAGGAAAGGAAGGCAAGTGAAAGTGAAAAGACTCTGTAGGCTTTCGCAACTTAATCGCTTCATGGTCGAAAAGAACAAGAGTTGGCCAAGAGAGGTCAGATAGGAAAGGTAAAAGAGAGGAACCTGGCACAAGTAAGTGGAAGAAATGTCATGTTTAGCTCAGGAACTCGTGGTCGCCATCCACGTTCTCACTAGATGTAAGTCCTTGGGGGAACAATAGCAACATGAATGCAAAAGATGGCAAGCTTAGAACAATTCGATAAAGGGAAAAGTGCTTCTAAGAAACAAAATGGCTATTGATATGAGAATATTGTGTTGGAATGCCAACGGCATATCACATTTATCTGAATTAGCTGTAAGACTAAGCAGTCATAGAATTGACATAGGTCTCATGTCAGAATCTCACTGTACAAGAGAATCGTCTATTAAAATATGAGGTTACAATGTATATCACCTGTCTCTTATACACATNGCTTTTTCGACAGTGAACAATGACATTGAAATTCCCGAAATCAACCACGCAAACACTTGTCTGTGCCAAGGAATGTAAGTAACCTACAGTAAAATTTTGAATTTTATGAGTTCAGATATTAATAAATATTCTTGTACCTGGTAATGAAAACTATAAGTAACGTATAATTAATGGTGAAGATTCGACTTATACTGGATATTCAAAACGTTTTATCTCAACACCTACTTGACGCAGTGAAACAATTTTTCATCAAATTAAAGCAAATAAAATGTAGATTGAGTTTATACACTATTTTATAGTAGAACTCATTTAGGTGCTGGTAGGTGAGTACTGGTGAGATTTGGTCAAACTTCGAAGAGATTTAATTCTAAAACTATGAGGTAGAAAGATTAAAAATGGTTGAAAGATTAAAAAACAAGATAGAAAAATTAAAAATGAGATCATTCTTTACAAATTTAGTCTACTTTGACAACGTATAGGAAAATGTTTTCGTCAGACTCAGTTTGGCAAGAACTAAAGTATGAAAATAAGCGTTTTTCTCTCAAGATAGTGGCGCTGGCTGTGCAAAATTTTGTTGTGAAACCTTTGGTAATAAGTGATATCGACCCTCGTATTAAAAATCTGTACCTAATTTTGCCACCATTCGACAAAAGATAACGATATAAAGAACCCACAGGTCATGTAAATAGTGCGTGTGTGTTGTTGACAAACGGACAGAAAGTTTGACAAATGGAGAGACTTTAATCGTCAGTGCGCGAGAGAAAGAATTGCAAAATATGGATGATATCATGAAAGGTAAAGTAAGTGAATCGGAAAACAATTAGGGTAGATGCAACTCGGAAGGTTGCATCAGGAGCTCTCATAATAATACTTCCCAACAGGGAGGAAAAGGAAGAGATAAAAGGGATTCTAGAATCGGTACATGACATTGACGTACGTGAACAGGTTAAACGAAAGCCAGGTTTAAAAATTCTTGGAAATGAAATGGGAGGAAAAGAAAAGGAACTCTTGAGTCTTTAAGCAGAGCAAACCATGGAGGAGATAGAGGAAATAGAAAATTTTATGAAGGAAGCAAGAATATTATACAGAAAGAAACAAGCGAATCGTATACAAGCAAGTGGGTAGTAGAACTGGATGTAAGCTCACATCGGAAGTTATTTTAGTATGGGAAAAATATTCGGAGACTTAAGAAATTTTAAGTTATAGATGAAGCAGAACCTGTGCGTTGCTTTCGGTGTCTTCGTTACGTAGCTCGAACGTGTAAGGAGGGACGTGGTATTTGCGGCCATTGTGTAGATGGACATAGGCATCGGGACTGACAAGAGGGATAGACTATGCGATGCAAAAATTCCGAAAGAAAAAAGTAAAAAATCGGATCACAGTGTATTAGATAGAGCGTACATGTCATGAAGCGTATGTTAGCGCAATCTATTAGCTATGGTAATTGAGAGCAGAATATACAGAGGCCAAATGGGAATCTTAAGAGTTCGCAAGAAACGAGAAATCTATGTTGATAAGGATAATTTAGATATATTGTTAAATTTTTGAAATTTTATTAATTTATGATCGTGTAAATCTATGAAAATAATGTATGTAATAACATATAATTGGGTCTTGCAATGAGTATGCAAGGAGGTCTATTATGTGATCAAAGTCCAAATAAAATGAAAAAAAACATTGGCAGTTATGAGACAATTTGACTGGACTTACAAGGGAACTTTCAACAAGCGCAGGTCGACAAGCACTTTCGAGTGGTTGATTTTTTTCAATCCTGAAACATGTCGACTATTTGTATATCCTGTCAAAATGATAGTGTTGATGGCACACTGAAAGGCTGAAAAAATTACGAAAAACAGATTCCTTTTGTTCGACGAATATCCATTAGTGTGGGTCTTGTGCAATCATGAATTAGCACGCGAACGAGAAGCGACAGCCAAATCACATGGCTGAATTTTGATTCTTCCGACTTCCAGGTATCTTCACCATTCAAGGAAGAAAAGCAACACAACACTTGATTTGCAATTTTGCCGAAAACTTTAACATTAATTTCAAAATCGTCTCAAGGAAATAAGATGAACAATATAAATTTGAAAGAAACCAAAATATCAATTTATTTCTGTACTTCATTCTGGTTGTGATACTACACATTTGCCAAAAAAATAATCATTATAAATTCTGAAGAAAATAAGGAAAATACGCTCTACCCCGTAACGATGTGTATCAAAGTGTTGATGAGCCAACAGCCTAGTCAACGCATAATATAAACTTATTTCAATGCAGTTCTCAACTTTAAGTTGGTGCATGATTATCAAAATACTTTTATAAATATTGTTTATTTTGTTTCTTCATTATTTTCCAGTTCTGTGTAAACTATTTTTTCTCAATATAAATGATTTCATGCTGAAATACAAATCTGAAAACTGGAAAAGAATAAAAACACTTTAAACAAAATATTTTGCCTACCTTTTTTGCATTGCAATAAAATGCCACCGACACTTTAAATGATACGATACGAAAGTGTTTTGAGTACCGAAAACAAAGAAATGAAAATTTATAACTAAGGTCTCACAAATATGTGAATGATATTAATTATAAAGCGTTCTATATATATTCGTGTTATGTTATATTAAGTAGATACAGTATCCGAGACGGAAACTAAGGAGATGTTACGGCACGCAATGCGAAACTTATGGCAGCAGTCGCAGATCTTTTACCGCAGCAGTATCGACGTGTAGTGGGAAGGGTAGACTCTCCCCATGATTGTCGAAATTGTAAGCGGAAGGTAGACACCAATAATTGGCGAAATTCTCTATTTTTTCATTGCCTTCCAGTGTGTCATCGTCGCTAATATTTTGACAGCAAATGCAGTCAGTCAGTAAGTTTAAGTATAAAAGAATTAGGACTACTTTCGACCTACGCGTGTTGAAAGTTTTGTTGTAAGATCCAATTAAATTTCTTTAATTCTATTCTATATTAGTTCGTTTCAATATTGCAACTATGACGTGAATTCGTCACAGTTGGTTGTCATCTGACTAGGATAGTATTTGACATACAAAATTACGTGATCGGACAGACAAGGAGGGTCTAAAACTTACGGACACTCGAGTGTATGTGGTCGAGAGGTATGTATTTTTCATATATTTATTAACATCCCGGTTCCGTATCACTTGGACAATACCCGGGTTCCAATACTTTTTCCTCTTTATTGTGACTATCTTTTATGTGCCGCTTGGCTTGCATCAGCAAGTACTGTCCCTGACACTGGAGGCGGGCCCTGTCTACTATCAGCTATCTATCTATCTTTCTAATCTCTTCCTTGTATGTATTGAGGAGGGTTGCGAGATGAAGTAGCCAATCTCTCATTCTGTCTACTTCAACGAAATGTGTGACATTTATCATTTTGAAATGCTGCAGCAATAGCGTTCCTCCAATCTTGAAAGTTTTTCTTGGCATTCTTGAGGAAGTTCTTAGGAAAAATCTTCATCATATGTTGTTTAGACAACGGATAGAGCGTTAATGAAAGTCCATGATGTCTTCGGATTCACAGATTGTTCAAAACCTTCACGCGCTAGGCTTGCTCATTTTGATTGAGTTTCGGGAGTAGTGTGATTTGCAGGCTATTCGTGAAACTTCGCCCTTCCTCGACGGATGTCCGCCGTTGTCGGTGACTTACCGTCTCGACGAGTTTCTAGACCCGGCAGCCTAGATGAAATGCCAGCGTTGGCCAGTGACACCGCGCAACAAAAGCAGTTGTACGATATGTATAAACAAGAAAACAAAGAGACAGGTAGTGAAGGTCGAAAGTAGATTTATTCTTCAGATTAGATTTGTTTGAACTGGGCGTTCACGAAGGTGGCGTGGGAATTTTGAGAATGTCACTCGAAATTGTGTGTGTTTTACATTTGTTGAAGTGTGGTTCAGTGGTAGGGTCATGAAATGATTTTTGTGGACCAGGGTATGAATGCAAGAAGATAGGCATTCAAGATTCGCTATTTGTCTTATCGCCGTCTTGGGAGTCCCCCACGGTAGTTTCATAACCATTTACGAGAGCTGGTTCTCTGTTCTAGTCTTGTGATTAAGGCGGACGTGGTTGTCCACATCTCGCAGACATATGAACCCTAGGTGCGGACGCGTGCTTTTTAGATCAGCATTATAATGTATTTTATGCTTCATATGATAGATACTAGCACGTCATGACTGGTTAGCAGAGGAGAAGGTAAGGCAATGCGTGGGCGCAACTTAAACGTAATTCATTGATGGGAATCGTCCGTCGAAAGCCTTTGTCAACTGATAGTCTTAGATGTTTGCCGGACCACGGAATGGTGTTGCCTTGTAAATTGATGCTGGGTTTACATAGCATTAAATGTCTTGTCTTTTCTTGAAAATTTATTTTTGGACACTTCACGCCATAATTTCGGCTCCATTTTTGCAGTGCTAATGCTGCTTTTTGCAAAATAGATACCTCTTCCGAAAGTCTGGGTGCTCTTACTGAGAATGCGACATCGTCCTCATACAGAACTGACATATCTCTGGGTCTTTACGGAAGATGGGAGGGATTCACAGAAAAGAGCGTGGGTGCACACACACATGCTTGTGGAACCCTGGCACGGATGGCTTTGGTGGATGACATGGAATTTTGAGGCTTGACTTGGAAGGTGTGGTGCTGAAGATAACTGTGGAGAAGTATTTGGAATATGGCAGAGAGAAAACAAGAGATTTTGCGGAGAAGGGAGTCATAGTGTACAGTACCAAACGCAAAGAAGAAGTCAAAAATGTTGCAAGTAGGGTCTGAAGGGCAACGGACTTATTTTTGCTAAGCCAAACTGGGAGAAAGGAATTGATTTTCAAGGTAGGATGTATGGCAGGAGGGGACGAGTTTTTGGAATGTTTCGCCTAGAAGGAATAGTTAACTTATGAGGTGATAATTATCATGCTGCCAGAGGTTTTTCCCGGGTTTGGGGATGTATGATGGTGCCAATTTTCTATTTTGTTGAGGAATCCCAAGATTTATGCATCTGTTTCAGTGGCGTAACTAGCACCCTGTACACCCGAACATTGCCCGGGGGTCTCCAGTCCCATGGGGCCCCCACCCTCTGGAAGGAAGGGGGCTTTCTTCGTGTTTTTTAACCGTTTGTGAAGAAATTTTTTTAATTCAAACAAAAGAATTTCGATTATTACAAGAGTATTATTTTACGTAATTTAGTCATAATAATCAACGAACTTTTTGTATGTGTTCAATTTTTACTAATTGATCATTTTACGCTATCGGCCGGACAAGTGTACAATTGTCGTGCGATTTTAACTATATATACCAGGTATAGTTGCGACTGCAGAACGGTCGTTACCAAAAATGAAGCTCGTCATAAGTTACTCATGGAATTCCTGGAATCAAGACAAATTGAGTGGTTCAAGTTTTACATCCATCGAATGTGGCCTTACAAATGATTTAAGAAGCAGATTAGATCATTTCTTTAAAACATTTGCAGAAAAACGAAAGTATGTCGCATTAAATTAGAAATGTTGGATTTTTTAGTATAATTACCGCAGTAAACAGATGTAGGTAAATATTATTTAATTAAATTACTAAACAATTACTAAGATGTTTTTTTACTTAAAAAATCATGAAATAAGTTTCTAAATTTAACCGTAATTAAAAAACTAAAACTGCGGCTACTAAGGGATCCCGAGCCACATTTTGCCCGGGGGCCCCGACTTGGATAGTTACGCCATTGATCTGTTTAAAATATTGGTGAAGGACAATGACCCATCTCGGCAAATGGCGAAGTTAAGACCCTTTGATCTTGTCAGGTCTTTCGGTCTTCTTGATATTGGTTCTTCTAACGAATCTCTAAAGACTTCATGGCTGATGCACCACGCCCAATATTCCTCAATGAGGAACGGTGGCGAAAGCTATGCGGGGGTGGATGGGAGAAACGTCGTGACAGTACTTCAGCGAAAGGGTTTGGGGACAAATAATAGTGAAACAATCTACAACGGCAGTGTCAAAGACAAATGACAGGATGTTACTCAACAGTATCAACAGATGCTTTAGAGGTTGTATCAGGAATATTGCTAGTTGGTCTGTACATTCACAAACTGGTATTGAAAAGTAGGATACGAAACGTTGAGAAAATAGAGATCAACGAGGAAAAGTTAGAAGGCACCAAGAAACATCAAATAAAGAAAGGATAGCGGGATAAGGTAGGTGTGGCGGCTCCCATGGTGCCGACTAAATCAATGTTATGACCGTACTCTGTGTAAAAAACATGTTTGGCTTGGTTTTTGAGTTACCAATTCGCCAAACTGAGACACAATCTCTAAAATGTTCTTACGTACCTTTAATGAAGACTTTTTTGCTGAAAACCAAACTGTATCTCAACTTTAAGTAACAAATGCTATTTGTAAACAACATGAATAATTTCCAGATTTTTTAGATTTTTTTAAAGCTACGACGGCAGTTAAAATCACCTTAAAATTTAAAAAAAACTGAAAAAGGACCTTTTTTATTAGAAAAATGTAATAGTTTTATATGGTTTGATCTGTCGCGAAAAATTGCGACACATACAAAATTTAGAGAATTTTATAAGCTTTTGGGTGTGGTAAAAAATCTTTTAAATATCTTGTTTCGTTCAGCCGACAAGCGACGAGTCGTCACTGTCGAGGCGAATGGTGTCATTCCCCATATAGTCTCCTGGGTGCGATTAGGAAGATCGCCAACACAAGATTGTTTAATGCCACAATGATCGCGGGGAAAGGTGTTCGGAAGGACCGAGGAGGTCCGTCAGCCAAAAATGTAGTAGAGTAATTCGACCGGAAAGTCATTCAGTCCGAACGGTGTCGTGGAGAGGGATTTGGCTGGACCGCAAGAGCAGTCAGAAAAGATGAGTGGCGGAGCGGAGTACTCAGGTCACAATCCCCTCGCGAGCGACAATGCCTCGCATATGTAGAGAGTGATTATAAAGTTCAACTTTCGGAAACCTGTAAAAAGAGAACCACTGCTCAAAATAGCCTGAAATATGAACTGAATATACTCGAAGAAGGGAGGAATGGTAATGGTTCCAAACTTTTTCAATAGATGGTGCTTTCTGTGACATAACGTTCGGCTACAAGTGATATTTGAATCGGAATAAGACGGCTATGGTGTGAGTTGCACGTTAAACCAACTGTACTGTTCAATGGGCTGCATTGACTGACTGAAAAAAATAAGACTCCCTAGTCATTCAACAGCTGTGGCACTGTAGTTTAAAAGTCCATCCACCACGGCAAGACCGTATGGGAGAAAAGTTTTAGTTGTCCCAAGGTCAGAAAATTGTCTTGCTGCATCTATTGCTAAAATTTAGAATAATTTTTTTCTTATGCCATACCATTTACCCCTTCTTCGAAAATATTCAGTTCAAATTTTACGGCATTCTGAGCAGTGGTTCTTTTTTACTGCTGTTTGAAAGTTGAACTTTAATTACAATCACTGTGCCCATGCTGCGTCAGTACTTCCCATATCGCCAGTGGTGCTGCTTTGATGCGCGGGCGCTTTGAATTTGGCTCACTCAGATTGAAATAAACGCACAATTATTATGGTATAAACATGGATCAGCTCTAGATCTCCGAAAATTCTAATTAATACGTTTTTTATTCAACGAATTATTAAATCTATTCACAAACTTTATCAGGGATATCTAGACCCTGAGGTGGTTTCTTGTAGACTCCAGTCTACAGGGGACTCACAAAGAATACTGACTTCACATCAAGTTTCTGTACCTCCATGTCATGTTCCACAGTCATTGACTTGAGTTTTCAGTGTAAACACGTGAGCTACAGGCGTGTAAATTTGTAGTATCTTCTCTGGCCTCGTGCCACCAAACTAACTTTCTTCACTTATCAACCGTCCACTAGTGTTTCAGTGAAGACCCACCTGGAGCCAATGACAGTTGCATTAGGCGGTCAGTGAAGATGGCATCTCCGAGAGACGAATACTCACAGACATGTCAAAATGTCAAAATCATTGCGTTGAGCCGGCAGTACGCGCTGGTACTTCGTACACCACGTTGACCATCGGCATCTCCAGAATTCGTATTTGTTGAAATTTCCTTCAGATGGGGATTTCAAACATTTTAGAGCTATAAAGGTTTGCTTCACATACCCCATGCATGAATAATTTTGAAGGTGAGGTATTGTTACTATTTCTATGTAAATGAATAACTCTTCCTTATTTTATCGTGGTAACATTAATGAATAATGAAAAAGCTCATATTAATAAAGATGTTACCATGGCTAAACAAGGGAGTTTAATTCGTTTTGGGGGAATTTTGACGAGTATCCCTTCTCGTGTGCAATATCTCGGGAGTTAGATTAACTAAATTTGCATCCTGGGATTGATGGATGCCAAATATCTCTGCTGACAAGTTCCCGGCGCGATTACCTTGCAGTACAATTGGATTGTCGTTCAAAACATTGACCACTCTCCAAATTCATCTTTCATGCATGACTCAACTATTGGATGAATAGGTAAGATATGTTTTCTTACACGGGGAAAAATGAAGTAAAATTATTGGAATGTTATTTGCGGCCATGACTGGCAAAATACCTGAGGCGAAAGTGAAGAAACTCTTCGCACAGTTTGTCGACTGTGGAGCGGGAAATCCCTTCCTCGGTGTCTCTGCATGTACTGTGATGCTTGGCGAGGTGGGCTCGCATGCACACAATTGACCCTTGCCACTGGACACCTACCCCGGGTTTCTTCACATAACTCGCCTCCGGTGTTTTTGTTACGTTCACCTTTCGCGGCAATTGATTGCACGAAAAGACACACTAAATATTTCTCAAAAATGTTTGTAGTAGGATTTTATTAGGTGGTTTGATGCGTACGAATTCATCATTAGGATTTCGTTCTCTTTTATGCACGTTCCCGGCAAAATCAAAACATTGTGAGTCATGTTGCACTGTATCTTCGATTTGGTTATCGTTTTGAGAACAGCTTGTTGACATAAAAGCAATGTCCCGTTTAAATTTATTTTAAAGCGCTGTCTATTAGGTTTATGTGCTCACGTCGATAGGTAAAACCGTAGTAAACCATGTTTCTCATATTACACATGTTGGAAATAAGTTTTTCGTCGAGACAAGTCAGAAAGCGTATCATGTCCTGTAATTAAGGATGTAACCTGTAATCCAAAATCAGTCAGCCACTACAAAACTTTTGCTTCTAACTAGCTAATGCAGTCTAAACTTTGCTAACGTTTTGTGCAACTCGCTTCAGTGTGGTATGCTGAATCTCGTTCACTTTCTATTAGTTCCACCCCTAATAGTGCACGTTGCTTTTCCGACTGTAGCTCCGTCACTGAATTACACATTCTCGTTTGTGAATTGCACATTCAGGCTGTCCTCAATTGAATTTCTTAAAAATTTGTTTATTACTCCTTAGACCGTGAGAATTTTATCATAACTATCTTTTGAGGCTTCATCCGAGAAACGGCGAAAACCATGTTGAGATGGATATTTTCTCTGTATAGGATTTCTGATTTACTATTTTACAAACTTTATTCATGACAAAATACGATAAATTAGAAGCATTTTTTATGTACAGAAGTTAGTGTGAGGTCTCATCTACGCTGATACTTTATCAGGATTGTTTTGGTTCCTTTCATGAACAATTTTGTCATGATCTTAATTTTGTGTCTTTAATGATCGATGGATTTTAATTATCAGTTGATATTTACTAACTTCACTATTCATTGGATTTCTTAGACATTTTGGACGTACATATTTTCTTCTCTTCTATTTTATTTTATATCTATGCGTAATATTTTTCAGGTATCGCCCACCACTTCCTACTGCTCAAGCTACCCCGGGGGAGGACTTAACACCCGACTTCATGAACATTTTGGGCATGATTTTTAGCATGTGTGGATTAATGATGAGGGTAGGTACCAAATGTCATCCAACGTTATGTGCATTTTTATGGTATGTTTTGTGAATTGAGATTACCAGGGGTGTCGGAAGTCTCCTGATTTGGGTGGGGGGAGGAGGAAAATAGGATATAAATATTAATTAAAATAGGATGGAAAATTAATCACTGTATTATATTTCTATAAATGTATTATATTTCTATAAATGTCTTATTTACCTGTTTTTGAGTGAAATTAGGGATGTTTTAAAGATATGTAGTTATTATCTTGTGAATCATAATAAACAATAAACATAAAGTGTTTAAATCATTCACATAATATTTTCAATCTTGTGTTTACCTAATTCGTTTATTTCATGTATTCACCAAACAAATTCTTTAACCGCCTCATTGACACAATTTTTTCATTTGTATGTGTATGTCCGGAAATGGATTTGTTTATCTCTATTATAACATTATCTCGCAGAAACGAAGTCGATTCAACGTGTAGTACCATGAAAGTAAGAAAATGTGTAAAACATGTTTTGAAAATATGAAGGAGTCACTTTCGGAGATCACGTATACAATGTACTAAACTCGCAGAAAACGAATCTCAGGGTTGTGTTTAAAAATTTTAAAATTACGTATTCGAAATGTCGCAAAAATATATACTTAAAATCATTGATCAGTGGTAATAACTTTAAGTTTGAATAAATACCTTTTCTGATAAAACTGAATTGAAAATTAAAATCTTTGAATGTTAGTTTTGTTTACAATAATTAGGTATTATTAAATTCATTACCTGGTATAGGGGATGTCGCCGCTAAATTTTCAACTTACTGTGTTTGTTTGTGGTGGGGGGAACCCCACACTATTCCATTCTTCCCACGCCCCTGGATATGAGCTTTTAGAAACCTATGTGGTAAGTCATTTTTATCTTGTGTTCTTATAAAGTAATACATTGATGTCTCTTTTCTTAATTGCATAATGCTGTTGCGCATGCATAATTACTGACTGACATTATTATAAATGAGAAAATTTATGTAAAAATAACTTCATATTTAGCGACCACAAACTCTTTAATCGGAATGTTCAAAAATCAGTTCATCCCAACACTTGAATAATTAACATCACCTTGTATTCTCATCACATCTTTTTAGGCGTAAATTTCTCACTGTTCTGTATAGCTCACACTGTGACCCATTTCGGGAGGATCTTCGCTGAATTTAAATGTACGATTTCACCAGAATAATAGTTCCTATCGCAGAAAAATTAGACCGATACTAAGCAATAACACTTTACTCACCAGAATGTCTTTGTTGCGTGTTTGCTAACATCGCCCACGCGAGCGTGCATTACCGGTCGCTAGCTTCGAATTGTCTATCCCCTTCTCCCTTTGCGCACGAAAAGACAGTTTTCTTCCTCTTTTACATAATTTTTTGAAGTTCTGAAACCTACGATACAACATAGAAAGGTAGTTTGGCATCAAAGCTAAGTCAGTGGTTCCTTGTCCACTGAAACGCAAAATTCAGTGAATTCTGCCGTGGTGTCAAGTTTCTCAACAAACTTCGTCTTAAGACGGCTCCACATATTCGTCGTTAACATTTTTCTCTATTTGGCGTAAAACAAGATGCCCTTTCACTGCGTTGCTACGCCAAGCACTTCTGCCTTCTACGCAGTAGAATTTTCTAGGGGTTTGCAGTCCCCTTTCGAAATATAAAAATTATTAATTCCTAGTAAATTTAATATTTACTTCATATTTGATAGTTAAAAGTTATGCAGAAATAAAGTTGTAGAAATAAATTTTAATTAAACGCGTAACCTATGTATTAATAGCTTGGTGTCATCGGAATGTGAAATTACTTAGAACGACAGGATTCTCGGCAGAATAGGGAAACCTGTAGTACTCGTAGTACGTGTTACACTGATTGTTGACGTAACACAACTAATGTAGGGGTGATAAAATAAACCGACCCGATTTTCGTCTAACCTGTTAAAATCTAACCCAAAACCCGATCGGGTTATTGAAACTACGTCTTCTCAAATATTAACTGAAACGATGTCGTATTCTGTAGACAACAGATTTCATCTTAATCTTCCCTCTTTAGTTCTTCATAGTTGTCTTCAAAAATAACACATGCATGAAAAATACATGAATTGTTCGAATCGTAAGTTAATGTTAATCGTTAATATATTTAAACTATACAATAGTTAAACGTTAACTACAGAATATTTTTACTGTTAAATTATTTAGCCAAATAGACAATTCTGTTGTCGCTCAAACGCTATACTGTATTACGACTTAGCTATAGTAGTGTTGTATCATTTTTGATCAAGATATATCACGGGATAATTTCGTGGGCGTGTCCTTATATTTCCTTCCGACAAAGTGGCTCGAGAATAAAAAGCTATGAAATCAAAAATAGCTAATGACAAAATTTACGCCCATTATTGTAAGAGACTAGTATATAATTACATAGTTTACTTAGAAATCTCTTAGATTGCGGTGAACTTCACCGCCAGGTAACAGATTAATCATGTTACGTCGAATGAAAATGGGAGACGGGCCCGGGATGGCGCAGTCGGTAGGCGCATGAGCGCGCAAAGCTCAAGGTCCCGGGTTCGACCCCGGTCCCGTCTCCCATTTTCATTCGACGTAACATGATTAATAGTTTACTTAATATTTGCCGCTTCCCAACAAATGTTGTCATGTAGTGCATAACATGCTATAATGAAGAAAAGAGACATTGTTCTGAAATTAGATATAACTAATTGTAAATGACTAATATAACTAAATGTAAAGGACCTTCGTAACGACAGTGATCGTTGAAGGCCATTTGAGTTGGAGCAAGAGAAATACCTTTTGTTTGGACAGTCTGTGATGCGGTCTCGTGTTTTTTAACACTTCGTTGCATGAGCCCTTCACCTTAGTTAAATTTATAATAAGGTATTCAGAAACATTTTGCATGTATGGGTAAGTCATTTATGGTGTAATTAATCACCTGATGCGCCCAGAGGAGCGATTAGTAACCCATGGCAGAAGGGCTTGAAACTCTTGGCCCGAAATGTCAGGCTTCTTCGCGACCCGAAATATCAGGCCAACCAGAAATTCATCGTTTCGTCTTCCAGTACCAGATGGCAGTGAAAGCGAGATCTCTCGTTTGAAGCATTTTTCGCCGAGTAGTTCTTCCCACAGTATAAGAAATCAAATAAAGGATCTTTTTACACACTATTTAACATTTCGTGAGTGGATTTTCGTTACCGAAAAATTCTTTGTTCTCGAACGGGATCGAACCTAGCGGAGACTCACACGGAAACCGCTACATAACCACTCAGCCATGGGCGCCTATATTACCTCTCAGGAATGTTTTTGAAATAATTGAAGGATTACAGCAGGCATATGCTTAACAGGAGTTCCGTTACAATTATTGGATAAAAACTTGTTGATTATTCTTTAGATTTTATAACAAGTAGCCATTTTGTAATATGAAAGATTTTTCCGGGGTAAGTAGCGTGGTCTGTTTTGGTTTTCACCAGACGTTTCGGTTACAACTGCGGTAACCATTATCAATGGGAACGTGGCTTGCGAGGACGTAGCACACGGGCCGAAGTCTTAGACGCAACTGGCAGCGGGGCCGGAGGTGTTCCGCCATAAGTAGGGGGACGTTAGTCAGCGTGGTGCTCTGTGGTGACGGGCGCTGCGACGCTTGCGGTTGACGTAACCTGGCCGCCGGGTGTTGTGACTGTTGATGATTCACGTAGTTCACCGCGCTTGGCGTCAGCGTGCGGCGTGGCGCTTGCTGCTTGCAAGGCATGCGTTTCAGCACCGCTGGATGACGCAACCCGATCGTAAACCGAGGCGTCAGCTGCAGGCTGCTCGCTGAGCGTGGCGTCCACGGGTGACATGGCGTTGGCAGCTTGTGAAGCATGCTGTCGTGGAAAGTGGAAAGTTTTAGGGAATGCTTGCCGAAGGACAGGGTACCAGATTTTTTGTACCTTTAAACCTTCCTCTTTTCTATTGAAATTGTTTTTATGCTTGTATATTTCAATGGCTTCTATATTGAGACGAGAATAATAATGGGTAGTTGCTGATAATTCTGTTCTGTTGAAATTGATGTCATGTCCCGGTTGAAGGGCGTGCTCCGCTACTGCCGACTCCTCAGAGAGGCCCAGACGGCAATTCCTCTTATGTTCCGAAATCCGTGTGTTAACACTTCGTTGAGTCGTGCCAACATACACCGAGCCACATGAACATGGAATTCTATATACACCTCCTGATGTTAGAGGGTTTTTGCGATCCTTTGCTGGGCGAAGACTGTTCAATCTAGGCAGTGGGTAGAAAAACTGGGTTTAAATTGTGTTTTTTACATATGCGTCCAATGCGGTCAGTGACACCTTTAATAAAAGGTAGAAAGATCTGCTTCTCTTTGTCAGTACCAAGGGTAGTTGTAGTCTATTTTCTTCTGGGGCGTAGAACTCTGCGTATTTCTTCATGCGAGTATCCGTTTCCTTGTAGTGCTTGATGTATGTGTTTCATTTCCGTCTCCAGTTGTAAAGGTTCACAAAGTCGTATGGCTCTGTCTACGAGAGTTTTGATCATAGATATTTTTTGACTGGGATGGTGGTTGGAGTTTTTATGTAGATACCTGTCGGTGTGAGTGGGTTTCCTGTATACTTTGTGACCTAGTGTTCCGTCCCTCTTCCGACTCACAAGAACGACGTTTTCTGGAGCAATTGTGCCAATCTTGAGTCTTTTCCTTAATTCTAATCGGTTGTCTTTCCACCGGTTGCACCCGGAGAAAGTGTGATAGACGTCGTCGATAGGTGCTGCACAGTATTGGCAGCTGGAATCTGATAGTACACCCACTCTCCAGGTACGCATTAAAACATCCGTGGCCTATGGGAATTGGGTAAGGTAATAGTCAACCTCCGTGTTTGCGGTTCATCCACTGTCACATTATTGATGAGGCTTGCTGTCCACGGCTCTCCGTGTCCCACGCATCTTGCCAAAGGTTTACAGTATCCTCTTGCTGCTTTTAAAACATCTTTGTGATCGGTTACGATCTCTTGCGTACAACGTTGGAAGATCTTTCGCCGCACTTGGGGTAGTAGGTGAATTGGGGAGTTCCTGTCACGACCAAGATGACCGCTTCGGATACTGTGCGATACGCACAAATCACTCGTATTGCACATTCGCTTTGCGCCTCTACAATGTGTTTGCGGTATGTCTTTTTCTTCAGTGGTTATGTCCAGATTTCTGCTCCATATAACATGATGTTATGAGCAGTGTTTATTAAAAGACGTCTTTTGCATTCTCTGGGACCCCCTACATTTTTGTGGGGCTTTACAGCTCGTCGTCATCGAGGTCATTATATCCCTAAAAACTTGTACAAGTATGGAAAATGCAGTTACGCACTAGGGAGAGCCAACATGACTTTCCCCGCGTGTGGGACTCGCCGAATGACTCAACTATACTCACTAAAACCTTCCTGAATTACAACTCAAATATCAACATATCTGAAAACATTACATATCTTATTATAAAAAAAGGAAGAAAGGAAAATGAAAGATACCCTAGCATCGGGATCGAAAAGAACAAGTGACCAAGGAAAGTCAGGAAAAAGAAAGGAATGAGCCCCGCACAAGTGGAAGTAATGTCAGACTCAGCTTGGGGCCCCGTGTTTATCAAACACGTACTTACTAGATGTAAGTCCCCTGCGGGGCCCTACATTTTTCATCGACCTACTTAATGCCGATTTATCAGTTTTGGACGTTGTCTTAATTTGTGTTCAGAAGCATAGCGTGCGGTCAAGCAATACACCAAGGTATTACACGGTTTTCTTTGCATCCGTTCTTCTCCAACCTTCATCTCAATGAGTGTTGACATGCGCTTCTAGTTAGAAGAACAATCTCCGTTTTGGTCATTTCCAACTTGAGTCCTTGATTATTCATCCATTTCTGGACACGTCTCATTGTCTGGTTGAGTTTGAATTGTGCTTATTCAGTGTTTGGCTCTTCTATGAGCACAACCACGTCGTCGGCATATCCAATGAGGTCGACCACGTCCGGCATTCCTATTTCTAACAAACTGTCATACTGGGCGTTCCAAAGATTGGGTCCCAGCACGGATCCTCGGGCTGCTCCGGCCGTGATCGGTTTCGACCGCCAACCCTCCGTTGTATTGTAGACAAGAATTCGATCTTTTAAATGGTTGCATATGAAACGAAGCAGGTACTCTGGTATCTTCAACTTTATCTCTAGTGCAGAGAGCATTTTGCTCCATGTCGCGCTATTAAAAGAATTCTTCATGTCTAATGTGACCCGCACAATGATGTCCCGTGATTTTTGGTTCCTGCTTTTATTTAATCGAACCGTGTCAGTGACTTCTCTCATTGCAATAATGCACGAATGACTGAGTCGGAATCCGTTATGCCGTTTATTATTTTTGTTGATGGGGAAACCTTCCTATTTTCCTGGCACCGAACGTTCACTATCTGTGCAGGAACCAGGAGATTCCGGTTGCACTTTGAATGTAATTGAATATTTAAAAACGAAAGTGAGTGCGCTCCCCATCATGAACGTGTACAAAGGAGTGGTGAACCACTATGAACATGCGTTGTGAACATTCACAGAAATAAGAGGAAGTGCAGGAAAGTTCATTCCCTCATCCTCACTTGTTCAAGGGACCATTCTCTGTGGTTTCTACACCCTGCATGTCCGCCAATATGTGCCGAACCCTCCGCGCTGCTGTAGTTCGGTCACACATTGGATCGGTGTAAGTCATCATGCAATGTTTGTGTCATTTACGGAAAGCCGTCCCACGAGTCATCACCATGCTCGTCGCTTCCGTGCTGCGTAAATTGTAATCCCTACAACTCAAACACATGTATGAAATTTTTCATGGATAAGGACATCCATAAGGTCCGGGATAGGGGTAGGGTGTCTTTCCCTGAGGTAAGGGGTCGCTACCTGATTAAAAATCCCATAAATATGACCAAATCATTTAAATTAAATTAATTCACAAGTGTCAGCGACCAGAAATCGTCTATTCTCTGTCTGTCAATTAGACTTATTTTCATTTTAATTGTTGCATCAATCCGGCCTGCCGATCTATCGGTCATTATCTGGGCTTCTTCCTATTCGTGTTACACAATATTCTTTGCGAACCTTTCCTCTCTGAATTTCTCTCTTATTTATGTCATTTTCTGTAATTTTTCCTATATCTTGTCTTCCTTTTTGCTTTTTTGTCTCTTTCCTATTGCTCTTTTTTCTGTACTTTCCTCCGTGATTGTTGTCTGTAATTGTCACTGATCCTTGTTGCGGTTCCCGTTTGGCCGTATATACTTTGGCATATGCGTTCTCTGTCCCGAACAGGAGGGGGTGGGGAACTTTTCCCAATTTATCTTTCTGTAGTTATTCGATTCTGTACCACCTGTTTCTCGTTCTTGATTTCTACCGTGAACAATACTGTAAGATGATCGCTTTCTATTTCGTCATTAACTTACCACATTGTGGCTGTAGTTTTGAGGTTTCTACCTTAGAGAGTTATATCTATTATGAATGTCCCATTACCGCTATCAAACGTTGGTATTCCACTTCTGTTTAAAATACTTGGGTCTTTTTCAAATATAATCCTCCAGTTTCTTCCCTTTTCTATTGATCTTATCGCCCCATAATATCGATCGGCTGTTCCAATCGCCACAGAAGTATAATTCTTGCCCAGCATGTTTGTTCATTATTTTTCTAACCTTGGTCAATATTCGAGTCTTTTGCAGCCAAATTCAACACATACTTCACCAAAATAATATTAATATTTTCCTTTACGAACCGTATCACCTGCATGTTCCTTGTCGTATATTCCTGTATTTCCATTACATCTAAATACTTGTTGCATATTATGATCGCTGATATTCCACCATAATTATATACGCAACATGTAGGGATGTAGGGTAATTTCCCTTTGATTAACTAAGGTTCTTGTAGTGCACATATGTCTACACCATAATCGATTATAAATTTGGTTAGTTCCAGTGCCCCTTGTTGACCGCTGTGTAAATTTTTGTTCATTATCCTAATCCCTATAATCGGTATGTTGCTTTGTTATTTCGCGTACTGTCCTATACTCCTCGCAGTCACCACTCCATACGTTGTGATCACTCCCTATTTTTTCGCCTGCAGTTAATGCCTATTGGCTTATCCCTTTCAACTATGTTATCTTTTTGGTCACAGCCTTTTTCCCGACAGTGGCCGCAACATTGATCCTTCTCTTGGCAACATTTGTCGAAGTGGCCATACCGATGGCACAAACAACACCTTAATGGCTCTATAAAAGTGTCTACTCTGTAAGATTGGAAGCCTAAGTACACCTTCCCTTGTATTATTTCTTTGTATAGGGAACATCCAATGTCTCAGCCGTCATTTTTCTTTTTTGATCTTCTTAATCAACTGTACCTTATCTTTCTCTGTATCCCTATTCTGTTTTATCAGCTTATTCAACATTTCTTCCTCAGTGTTGATCTAGATTGTATATAATATTTTTTGGTTCTATTTTCTTAGAATGTTCAATTTTTAATTTACCATGGGTTGTAATAATCTCCTACTATCGTACTCATACTCCCTCCATTCTTAATTGAACCTTCTCTCCACGCACCACTCTGCAGTCGTCGATTTAACTATCTCCGGTGTTTCACCATAAGCCATGCACTTAACTAAATCTATCTTGTCCGTCTCCTGTTTCCCTATTAGAAGCACATTTTCTCTTTATTTATTTCTCCTAACTACTTCTGCGAACGTTCCCTCGGTGTCCAGCTCCTTCTGACCAATCATCACGTGCCGTGAGCACTCGGCCATCTTACTTTTTAATATTATAGCTGTCGATTGCGTCTGGCCTTGTATTCCCCTGACCTCTTCCAAGATTTTAATTTGCCTTATATATTACCGCAGTATTATCTGTTCTTCCTATTATCCGTGTTACTAATTACTCCTGTTTCCCTTGTTCGCGCTACTGGTACGTATTCCATCTTTCATCTATTATATCTATTAATATTTCTTCCATGTCTTGTAATTCCTGCTGTTTTATTAAGCGTAGATTGTCGGCTTCTAATTGCCTCCCTAATCTAGGATTTGTTTTGTGGATCCCTGTATATTCTCCACTTCCTTGTTTTTCTTCCTCGACTTGTTCTCTTTTCAATACCTTTCATATTATATTTTCAATACTTTTCACATTTCCTCCACAGTTCCTTTATCCCATCCCTTAAAGCCTGTTGTATCTTTCCCGTCAATCTTTTAAATTTCGCATTCTCTGTGACTAGCTGAAATTGTTGACATTGCTTTTGCATCTTGCACTTCTGTCCATAGTTTGCATATACCTGTTTTCTAGTTGCAATTGTCTTCGTCATCCCTTGACGTATTATATTCAGTTTCGCTTAACTTTTCCATCCCTTCATCTACCTTTGTCTGTTTCTGTATTATTCTTTACGTTAAATTCTGTTTTTACGAATTGAAGTCCCCAATACTATTTCAATGATCTGCAATTAAATCTCTTTTATTAGATATGTTAGCTTATGTTCCATTTTCTTAATATTCTACGTTATAAATTCATACTTTATAATATCCATCAATAAGTACCCTTCTTTCACACTTCAACTCTGTATTCTTCTTTCACACTACTACAGCAGGCAATTCCTCGTAGGTGGTTTCATACTACAAATTACTTGTCTGCATAAGCCTACTCTTTATTCTATGATACGTCGTCGGTCTACAATCAATTACATTGTGCAATGCAGGTTTCACACTACAGGTTGCACACTATTACCACGTTTACATCGTTCTTATCCCTGGTTTCATAATACGATCTATTTCATCTTGTGACTATATGATTTGTTCCTTTATTAGGCCAATTGCACATTGCAGATCTGTACTTTTGATATACGCATTTATTATCTTAAACTGTGTACTTTTCAGTCTTCCTTATGTATCAGTATCCCTCGCCAAGTTTTTTCCATCCGTACATACTTATTTACTACCTTTAAAAGACTATTATTCACAATCGCCTACGTAACTGGGGATATGGCCAGCTATCACTATAGATTTATTTTACGTATCCTTGTACTTACAGATCGTCTTCTTTACGTATTGTACTGTTTCTTAACAACTCGCTATCGGTGATGTTTGCTTCCTATTTTTTCCAGACCGCACATCTCGTCATATTATTTCTGTTCCTCGTTTCTTATAATCCTTTTCCTTAATACAAATAACTTATCTTCTACACTTCTGATGTTCATATACACTTTTAAAGTTTGTTGCAAATTTTTACCGCCAGCCATTGGCCTCGGCAAGATATGTTTTTAAAGATTTCTTACGAATCTGATAATGTTCGTCACAATTTATCGCACACCCTCTCCTTGTCTTTTAATGTCCTCAAGTTCACAAATATTTTAGCTCATTAATTACTATTTATCAGCAAATTTAGTAGGAGCTAATTTTCTCACATACGTCGACCCGTAGCAACATCATCGTCGATTAGATTTGGTGGAACTGCAGAAACCACAGTTGTGCGAATAAGTCAAATAGTGATCTTGTTAAGACCCCTTCCCCTAGTCACCCACATATTTCTCTCTCGCTTACCAAGGATCATATGTACAGTATGCAATATTTATCTCGAAGAAGGATCTGTTGATCTAATAGACCAGTAGCTGCCCCCATTTCTCATGACCCGAAATATAATACCAATCCACCGAGACACTATATAACCAATAGAGTGGACGATATGCTTGGGGAAAAAGAATCGACTCTACTATCCTTTTTAATTTTTCTACAGGAATGTGGCCTTTGTCACACTATCTGAACTTATATCTGGTGCGTGTAAATCTTTAGTACTGGTCCCTATGACCACGTGAATTTATTCTTTTTTTACTTTTCTGTGAAGAGAATAAGTGTGTAGATATCTATGTCAATCATATTTGTGAACGTGACTTGTATTTATGAATAAATATGACTTATGTATTTATGATCTTTTAAACATATTATCTTATCACTTTAATGTTTCATTTTAAAATGTGCGTCAATGACCTTAGTTGTTGAAACGCCATTAAACCTAACTGACTTATCCTCGAATGCTGTTCATTCCATAAATGTTCTATGGGGTTGATTGAGATTTGGATACAGTGGTGGCGTTTCAATCGCTTTGTGACAATTATAAAGCAGCCATGAGCGCACTAAATGAATCTTTTGTCATTATCTTGATAAAATATGAAGGACTGTCTAATGCCCAATGTTTCAGCACTCACAGTTGTGGAGTTTCTCTAAAAATAGACAGGTAACTCTTTTGTCATTGAGTCCTGCAATTCCCTCAAGCCAGCGGAAGATACAGACCCCCAACACCATGACACTCCCTCCATATTTTACAGTGGTCTGCAAATTGTCCTACGAAGCTAGTTGGTCTTGCGCCACGCAAGAACCCTACCCTACGTTAGTGCTTACAGAAGTTACTTTCGTCTGCGAAAATCACATAATTGCTGCTTTCGGGTGCTTTAGTGATGTGCGTTTTAGCGAAGTTTAGCCTTTTTTTCCTATTCGTCTTGCTAATGAGAGGTTTTCTTCGCGCTTCCCTGCAATTTTACCTTCGGCTTATCAGCACACTCCGGACATTTTTGGGATGCACATCCTTTCTACACTCCCGTCGCAATCCAACTGCTATTGTTCGGGCGCATACCTATCGATTTTTTCTACGCATTCCGGACAGGGCGTCTTTCTCGTTCGGTCAGTTCCTACGACTTACCGCTTTTAGAACTCTGATCCAATTCGGTCCAAGTCCATATATCTTCGCACGATACCACTTACCGTTGTGTGAGATATCTGCAGCAATTCGGTCATTTTCCGGTGTGAGTAGCCCTTTTCACGAGGGAAGATTACCAGCTGACGCTGCTCAAATGTCGTATTCTGAATGTCACTTTGAGACATTTTTACACGGGTCAAGTCATTCAAAATGGTTTAGAGGTGGTTGCTCGACCATTAAAAAAATCAAATTTTCTATGTTCTTTTCCTTATCATTTTGGAGTTAAAAACTGGTTTTTAAAAGTATTTTCCTCAAACAGTTTACGTGTGCCGGTAATTTTTGTCCACCCGTGCGCATTTATTTTCGCGTTCATTAGCATGTACATTACCGCTCGTATCTCGTGAACTATTTATTCTATGAAGCACAAACAAAAAACATTGCAAAGATCACACTTAACTTTGTTTGTTGTAAATTTTGTCTATTTATTTTACTTGTACGAGAAAAGTTATTCGCGCGCAAGCGTTTTGAAAAAAATTGTTTATCTCACGAATTACTACGATTACTGCGCGCATGTGGTAGCTATTCGTTTAAAGATGTGACCCGTACAATACCGTAAGGCTAAACTACAGGCTACGCTATTGACTGACAACCAGAAACCATTTGTGATTCAGTTTATCCACGTAACTTTAATAAAAGTCTTGATGTCATAATTATCCACCAAGTGTTACCTTCCCCGTTACCCTCAACTTAGGAATTGAAAACATTTGCCCCTTCAGTTCCAATTAAGAACTCAATTATATGATTTATTTAATAAATTATGTATTTAATAGTCTACTTGCTTGGCAATTGATGCGTAGTTCATCAATAACTGTATGAGATAGACCAGGAATCATCCGGATAAGTCTAACCTTGGATCAGTGCCCTACTTGGTAATAGGAATCAAGGCTGGGTTAAACAGCTTGACCAAGTAAAGCAATTTAATGTTAAAATAAAATAGGATCATGCATATCACAAAAGACTTATGCACGACCTCAAGCGTTACATGCATTCAAAAACGTTATAGAATGGTTAAAATGAACAATAACATTGCAATTAATATATGCTTCTTACAATGACTTAATTACACTTGAAGAGTGTAATAAGTACATGAATGTAACGTAAAGTGAAATACAAAAAGGAATGTTGATAACAGGGCGGTCGTGCGGAAGGCACATCCGTCCCGGAGAGGAGCCAAACACACTCTGCCCGTTTTTGAACCTTGTGTTTTGTAAACATCAAACCAAATATATTCTTTGGCGCAATCTTTAATTTATGGCTAGTACATCAATCACATAATGCTAGAGCTTCTTCCTTGTTCATCTAAATGTCTTCTGGATGTACCATTTATGAAAATGTCGTCTTCTTACGCTGGTATTTCGGAATCTTCTTCTTCTCCTTCGCCCTTATTAATCCCGTGCTAGACAGGGTCGGCGTAGATGGGGATACTTGATTTGGTTGGCTGGGGAATTTCAGGGTGCCGGATGCCCTTCCTGATGCACCTCCCCGGGGGCGTGTGATTAATGAATGATATGGGGTGAATGTTGTGATGGAATGATAGGCAGGGGAAACGGCAGAACCCCGAGAGAACCTGCCGCGAAAACCGCTTCGTCCACCACGAATTCTACCTGGATCGGACCGGGTTTGAACCTGCGTCTCCAGAGGTAGAAGGCGAGTGCGTTAGGCACTACGCCACGGGTCGCCCTTGCTAGTATTTCGGAATCATTGTCCTTTTTTTAGTAATTCATTGATCAGCAGGTTCCAAAATATTGGGCCGTCATGAGAGCCTTGCGGGCAACCTTTATCCCATTCCCAGTATATCCGTTCTTGCCTCAGTTCCAGAAATGACGACCTGTATGTCAAATAAACTGCCAAAATGTTATAAAGTCCATTGTTCATTTTGTTCATTAGTAGTAATGAAGTACTTTCTCAAATCGCACATTTTCAAAAACCACTTCCACATTAATAAATAAAGCAAGTTCTAGTCTAATGTCTCTTTCAACTATCTAACATGTTCAGATATTCGTTGCATCGATAGATCTCCCATTTCGACAGTCTTTGATTTTCCAGGAACAGATTCCTCGTAACAAGCCAGTCCGTGACTTTTAATAAGAATCTTCTCCAGCAATTTTCCCATTTATGGCAAAAGAATTGGTCGATAGGCTTGCGGATCCGCCATATCCTTCCTTTCTCCCTTATAGAAGGTTCTTAATTTTAAAATTTTCCAGTTTTGGAAAAACACCCCTCTGCAGGCAATAGACCCTGTAAATTGATTTTAACTACCCGGTATTTCAGCATTTCTTTTGTAAGTCCATCGAAATATGGACTTTTCTCTGACAGCACAAAGCTGCTGCCTTCGCTAATTCCTTTTCGTCCATCAATTCCAAGTCTTCTGTTTCTTATTCTTCCCGGATCCATGAATTTCGAAAACCATCACTTGTTGGCATACTTTGCCCTCTGCTCCGGTAGCGGAACTAGGGTAATTGTTTCCCGCCTTCCTGTAGTTATCGCAACTTCTGTATGCACATAATATGGCGCCTGGATGGTTAAGAACCAATCCAGTTTACTTTAATTTTAGAACGAATAGTTGTTCAAATTCCATTGGTGGTGGAATGGTTTCCAGGGCGCCCTTTACTCGGGGCCGATTCGTGGTTTCCCATTGACTCGTTCTTTGTGTCAAAATATTATTTATAGCAATGAAATATCTCAACTCGCAGCTTGCCATCAAGCCCTAATTCTTCATAATCATGACTGGTATTCTTGTAGTGCTGATTAATTATAGTAATCATAACTTGACATACTTAGAGAGCTGAGTAAGTTATATTAATTAAATGTAAAAATGATAAATCAATTAAATAATAGGCAGAGTCAACTGGGACCGTAACATAAGAATGGAATATTTATTCCTTTCAGCAGACACAAAAGGAAGACAGTGGTAGACAGCGCAGGTAGCTAATAGTCAAAAGGTCATTCATAACAAAACGCTGGTGTAGCGTCTCGTGATACCATGGTCAGGAGGAAAAGGGGCAAGAGAGAGAATTTCGTTGGAATAGGAACGAGATTTGAGTTTTGGGTATGAGTGAGGGATGATTTTGGAGGCTTGAGGGGCAGGTGAAAATGGGAGTGACGATAGAACTTTGAGACTGTGGTGCGGGAACGCTTCGACCCTCGTTTTTCTTATTAAGTTCGGTGGGAGGAATTAACGTGAACCAGTATGAACGATGAGGACAATGATACTTCATTGATTCAATTAATGACGTGTTTCATAACTAATATGTACAGCAGTTAGCTCCCTGACAAAGGGAGATTGCGACATGGGAAATTGACGTCAGGGTGGGATTTCGTAGGATTGAAGTACCCCCTAAGGGTCATCGATTGTCAAAGAAAGTAAGCACAATAACCAGCCATTTCCAAGTAAAAAGCTCTCCAAGCATTAAATTTCCTTGTTTAATGACACAGTTGGTAGCGTGCTTGCCCACCATGTGAAGAACTGGTATTCTGCCCTCCTAAAGGTTAGTTTCTTTGTAATCGTATTTGTTAATACAGTTCATTATTTCATATTGTAAATAAAGATATTATTATATTTTAATAATACTCATTGATGAAAAATTTTAATAATACTTTGAATTGATTAAAATACGTATTTTATTAATTGAAATTACAACTGTAACTTGCAAAATTAAATTCTATTGTCATTAAAAATCCGTTTTCATTAACTTACTGCCGCAAAGACGTTCTAAGAAAGACCATAAAGAGATCAGTACAACAATGATCTCAGTCATATATAAAACCTTAATACGTGTCAGTTTATTCTTGAATTTTGTAGTTATCAGAACGTTTTATATCGTTCTCTTCAAACTACGATGTAATACAATATTATTGTATTATATGCAGATAAAAAATGTTTTGAAGAGCGTAAGAAATCACTGAAGGCTTTTTAGTCGACTTTAAAATTGAGGCTCAAAGATGCGGTTGTTTCTTACCAAAGATTGCTAGCATAACATAATTTGGTTTGCATGAGACTCTTCTGCTTCGATCGCAAGAAGCGATGTAGATGGGAGAAGACATTTACCAAAATACAATAGACATGCTGAATGAAACGTTTCGTGTGCAAGAACTCATTCATTACTTAAAAAATATAGTAGTACTTTATTTTTATAGTATTCCGAAATTACTTTCTTATGAAATCATTAATTTTTTTTTAAACTACCGTAGAGACGAACAGGACCCCACCTCTTCGTATTGTGAACTACGCTACTGCATTGTTGAGCAATTAGGTTTAATATTTAATATATAAATTTAGATAAAAACTTTGTGATCTTTTTTCTCAGAGTGGGTTGGCTATTGCGGTTTCGTACTTTGTCAATTACCCTTAGGGGGTACTACACTTCTACGAAGTGTCACCCCGAAGTCAGTTTCACAAGTAGCTGCCGCCCCTTGAGACATAATTTACTGGTGTCGAATGTTGAGCGTTGAGACAGTCCGAGCGTGAACTCAGAGCAAATACACTTACGATCAAATCCGTGACAAGTTACCTGTTCAGTGTACGACTTGTGAGACGTGGTGTGTTTACATCTTGGTAATTGACAGTCCGAGATATCTGATTAATCAATGACACGCGAATGTTAAATCTCCGTAGACGAGACGAAACACGTGTCGACTTCACGTCAAAAGGACTCTATCCATGTCTCCATCGTCCGGCTCCATTGCTCATGCATTCATCCCTGTCGCTGTACGAGCACGGTTAACATTCTTATTTAAGGTAATATAAACATCTGCCATCTGCAAAATTGTGATCAAGAGACAAGTTCAGCAGAGAGACAATAGAGCTACGGTTACAGTCTACCATTTTATATGCTCACAGATCTGCGCAGTGTTAAACATTGTAAATGGGAACGTATAATCACATTTTTGTGTTTTTAAATATTTGGAATATACTTTTATATCGCGACTTTTATTGTCTTATTTTAATATTTTAAATCTGTTTTCCTACCTGATTTGCTAAATTTTGAAAATCATTCTCGTAAACAATGAGAATAAAAAAGTAACTAATGTACAGTAAAGTAAAGACAAGCTCTAGGCATGGAATTGATTTGATTATTTTGACGAACGTATATCTGAATATAACTCATAGAAATCTCTGAAATTGCGGTGAACCTCACCGCCAGGTAACAGATTAATAATGTTATGTTAAATGAAAATGGAAGAGGGGGCCGGGAGGCGAACGAGATGGCGCAGTTGGTAAGCGCATGAGCGCGCTAAGCTCGAGGTCCCGAGTTCGAATCTCGGTCCCGTCTCCCATTTTCATTTAACATAACATGAATATAACTGTTGGGATATAGTGATTTCCCATGTGTCTCTTCATTTTATCAATGAAGTTGCAAGAGAACAACGATGGTCTATGAACATAATCATGTATTTCATGGGATGTCATAATTTTACTTTGTTACTTGTTTTTTTAGTGAAGTAAATTACTTTTTTCATAATTTACGTAATCGTTTTTTTTACCTTTTTACTCATTTGAATTTTTTTTCAGCTGAAGTGGTGTGCATGGGTTGCACTATATTGCTCATGCATTAGCTTTGCTAATTCGAGGGTGAATGATGACACGAAGCAGATACTCAGCAGCTTCATGTAAGTTCATTGTTATTTATAATCGATGGGAGGTTGCATGAAGTCTTTCGTTTGCCTGAAGTGAGCTTTTAAAATTTGGACACTTATTACATAATTCACAAATATTATAAGCAATTAGTGTGCCGTAAACTGGATATGGATCAATCTGAATAATGGCACATGAATTACTTATAATATTTGTGAATGATATAAGTGTCTGTAAGAACTGGAAGAATTTAGTCAGTAAATTAAGACATCTTCCGTATGGGAAAAAACTGTGAGGTACATATTAATTAATGTAGAATGAACAGTTCGTTATCGCAAGAAAAGGATTGTTGTGTATTTATTGAAGAAAAAATATTTTCCTATGTGGTATGAGCAACCCGCAAATCCCTGGTTGCGGGAGTGGACGAAGGTGCAAGTCATAACTCTTATTTTGTGGGGACCACATTTACTACCATGATTACCACGATTGAATGGCAAATAAATAATAAATACATACTGTCTGATATCCTGTCATCTGTTCCTCCCGTCTCTTCTTGATGTTCCGCTAGTGTTGAGCTTCCACTCGATGATCGATAGTAAAGTATCGGACTTCTTCCATCGTTTCACTGATTGTGTCGCGGCCGTCACAACCGCGAGATTACCAATGAGCCGTATCCTCAGTGAGTCCGTTGAAAAATTATGCGTATCGGTGCGCTTATTACGCATGACCTATGTTTTTTTATCTAATGTATGTACGAAAGCAAATTTGTCTTTTAAAATGTTGAACAGTACAGTTCAGTCTTTCGGCGCAACGGCGTCACCAACAAGGACACTTTCTTCGTGAAAAACTAACCTAATTGGCAATGAAACTAGAACGACGGAAGGTACTATCACATCTGTTCTGATTCTGGCGATGACTGATGTGGATACTCGGATGGACGAACGCGACTGTGGCGGCTACTTTTGCGAACAGTTTATCGCTTCGACAAAAAAGGATTTTTGTCTCGAAATCGGTTAAAACTTGGTGTCCATGTTTTAATAAACGAATCATTTTCAGAGATAAACAATAAAACAAACATAAATACTGTTTTAAAAACAAGCTTTTCTTTAAAAAGTACTTTTGGGTAACCTCGAAAAGTGTACGTAGGAAAATTTCGTAAGGATTGGTGGCACGAAGACTGCTCCGCTATGAAAGTAGTGGAAGGTAGCTATGGCCGTTTATTTGCGAGCACTGCTAGTGCTTACACACAGCCCCTCGCAGTGCGTACTCTTTGTCGTTTAGTAACCCAAGAGTAAGCGTTTGGCATTGTTTGGTTTTTCGAATTTCCTTCTTCGTATTTAAGTTAACTAGGGGGTGTAATCAGTCCTTAATCAACAAAGCACGTTTAGTAACATTGTGAAGTTATCTTAACATCTGAGATTTGTTCAAAATTCTACTAGGTGCGTACTCTTATCCTCAGTTACCCTACTAAAAAGCAAAAATAATGTTCAGTAAAATTGAAAATAGAAAAAGTATAACTACAGAAAAGTCTTTTCCTTGGTCACTCATCATGGGAGCAATTACGTAGATGGTACATAACCGTAGATATTTTAAAATATGAAATATTGAATTCTAAAATCTAAAGGGTTTTTTTTTTTCAGAAATTAAAAATTAGTTAGTACTTATGATGCCTCAAACTTCTAAAATAGTTTTCATTTTAAAGAATATCTGCGTTTAAAATACCTTTATGAGAGACCAAGGAAGGGAGTTTTTGCAATTTTTTATTTTTTAATTTTCCATTTTACTGAGCTGTTACTAACTTAATACGGTACATTTTAAATAAAAACGTGTTTTTGTTCATTTTATTTTAGCATTAGAATTGGTTTATTTGTGATAATAACTATCTTGCTTCTTCATATGGAAGGACCTGAACTGCAACTGTCCTAGAAACGCACGAACTGGGCTCCATTATTAAGTGTTATAGTTCATGCTTTGTCATAATATGGTCGAGTTCGCGCACATTTTTTATAATATTTGAATATATACCAACAGAGTGCAGTGACTTAAAATACATCTTTCCAAAACGACCGGAGCACAATGTGCTACGTGTTATCACTCGAGTTTATAATTTGTGATGTTAGTTCGAAGCAATTTCTCTGGTGCTTTCAAACTGCGCACGGCGGTCAGATGGTACCCTTCGGTCAAAAATGGTAAGAAATATTATGGATACAGTTCCCCTTATACTTTTATGAGGATATGAGGAATAGTTTTATGCTTGGACGGAAATGGAAGATGCACTATATCGGGGTGGGGAGACATAAGTGAAAGATGTATACTGTGGGGGCACGTTATTAAAAATGGGAATGAAAGCGGTTTGAAATACGTGGAATGAGTGGGCAAAGGGATGTTGGGGGACGGAATTTTAGAAATTGGGAAGAGTTCGGAATGAAGCTTCAAGAGATGAATTTGACAGGGAATGAGTCAATAGAAGATAAAATAGTTATGTTACAAATACATATATTAAAAATTGATCATTAAGCTTCTCCGAACAGGAAACAGTTTAACACTCTGGGCAAGTTTAATAGAAGAGAGAACTTGACGTATTTAAAAAGGAAGAAAACGTTGACTATTATAGAAGGCTTAACGATGAGGAAAAAACGTTAAAAACAAAGGAAAGGAATAAAGGATAATATTGAGAGTGCAAGACTGAAATAAAGACTGTAAAATAGAAAAATGGGGTGAATATGTTCCCTCAAGTGTTACGACGAATATTTGGTGTTTTCCTCACCTGATTGCTAGAGAAAAGATCAAAAAGCCATAGGAACACGTTGAGTGATAAAGGGATTGAAACAAAAGGTTGGCTTAAAACAAGACATTAATTATTAGAAAGTATGGTTTTCGAAATTCATGGATCCGGGAGGAATAAGAAACAGAAGACTTGGAATTGATGGACGAAAAGGAATTAGCGAAGGCAGCAGCTTTGTGCGGTCAGAGAAAAGTCCAGATTTCGATGGACTTACAAAAGAAATGCTGAAATACCGGGTAGTTAAAATTAATTTACAGGGTCTATTGCCTGCAGAGGGGTGTTTTTCCAAAACTGGAAAATTTTAAAATTAAGAACCTTCTATAAGGGAGAAAGGAAGGATATGGCGGATCCGCAAGCCTATCGACCAATTCTTTTGCCATAAATGGGAAAATTGCTGGAGAAGATTCTTATTAAAAGTCACGGACTGGCTTGTTACGAGGAATCTGTTCCTGGAAAATCAAAGACTGTCGAAATGGGAGATCTATCGATGCAACGAATATCTGAACATGTTAGATAGTTGAAAGAGACATTAGACTAGAACTTGCTTTATTTATTAATGTGGAAGTGGTTTTTGATAATGTGCGATTTGAGAAAGTACTTCATTACTACTAATGAACAAAATGAACAATGGACTTTATAACATTTTGGCAGTTTATTTGACCTACAGGTCGTCATTTCTGGAACTGAGGCAAGAACGGATATACTGGGAATGGGATAAAGGTTGCCCGCAAGGCTCTCATGGCGGCCCAATATTTTGGAACCTGCTGATCAATTAATTATTTTAAAAAAGTATGATGATTACGAAATACTAGCGTAAGCAGACGACATCGTTATTTTCGTAAATGGGACATCCAGAAGACATTTAGAGGAACAAGAAAAAAGCTCTAGCTTTATGTAATTGATGTACTAACCATAAGTAAAGATTGCGCCAAGGAAAAAATTTGGTTTGATGTTTATAAAACGTAAGGTTCAAAAACGGGCACCGGATATTGGCCTAAAAGGAGCAAAAATCAAAATTAATGTATTATACCTGCGTTGGCTTAAGTCAAGTTGTCAATTTTTCACGGAACTTGGAAATATTGACCAATGTAGTGCTTAGTGATTAATCATTCTACTGATTTGTACTATCGGATGACAATTATTTAGTGATTTTAAAACTTGATGGTAAATTTAACTTGTCATTTGACTCATTCTTTGACAAGGATCGCATTGTCTTCAGTCATGTGATACGGCTGCCTTTTCTGTTACACCAGTTTATTCGATAGTTTTTGGTGAATTATTCTTGTAAATACTCGTAAGACACGAAAATCTTAACGTCCTATTTCCATTTGCTACGTTTTAATAGTTTTTTCGCCATGTTAAGCCAGTACTTTTGCCGGAATATTGAAAAGTCATAAGCCCGCAAACGTTTCTCAATAGTATTTTATAATAATTTAAAGTAATATTTTAAAGTAACTAATTTAAAATTAAAATAGAATAGTAATTTACAGTCAAATAATTTTGAATTTTGCGTCGTAGGGTCGAAAATTCATCGCCACTGAATAGAGAAGGTTGAAAAACTATTATTTGAAACAATTTTGGGGGGTTCTTAAACCTAGTCACTTCGGCGGATATAATACCTTAAGTGACACGACATTTATTTAGGAATAAATTTTGATACGGGTATAAAATTTTTGGCACATTGAGGTTATTAGGAAGAATAAGAGAAATGCTTTTATTATTCTCTCGTAAGGGTTGGCGTCTCAAAATTTAATGTGGGGAGACGTCATCTCTTACAACTATAGAAAGGGTTGAGGACACCTGTCATAATAAATGGTTGTGAAATACGGGTATAAATGTTAACGAAATGTTAAAAATAAGAAATTAGATTACCTTCGTAGATTGTGACTTCTGAAATCCGAGGTAACATATAAATTATTTTCGTGGGAGTTTTGAATGTTTTGGCAGGGATTTTACCAGTAGATCTTTGTATTCAAAATAGTGTAGAATAATGTGACGAACTGGTACAAAGAAAGATGCAAAATGCTATCCAGTGCCTCTAAAATGTGTAGTAAAAAACTAAGTCACTAGTAGTGGCTAGGAAGGAAAGAAATTGCATCAATTGTTTCACTCTGGTAATTCAGTGACGAAATTTCTTACTTTAATACGCAGTACTTTAATTTGCTGACCTTACGAGCAGGAGTGGTAGTTTTAAGTGTTTTCCCTGGGATGTCCAAACCACACCCCTTTGTCTTTGTTGCAAGCAATCTCAATCCATATTTTGAAGTAATCCTTCCCAATTTCCATAAAACGTCTTGGATCCTTCGCTCAATTTTATTTTCACTGTTAATGTTAAGTCATCCACGTTCGTCACATAGTTAATTTTTCCTTTTCTTGATCCTGTAATGCATTATTCATTTCTGTTCCAATATAGTGGTTCGGTTGCGGAACTCAGTGGACAATCACATGTGGCTTCTCGCACTATCCTAATTTTTCCTATCCGCTACAAAACATACATATCTTACAGGTATGATTTGACTATCCTTTGTGTGTAACGGGGTACTCCTTTCCTCTTCATTGTCTTCATCAACAACCCCCGTCCTCGCAATTAAAAATTTCCTTCTATGTTTAAGCAGAGATACATACAATACTTCCCCTCCCTTTCTATTATGTTGTGAAGTAGTCTGCTATGCGCTCCATGAGTACCTTTTTTCTTCAGACACCAGTCTGTAATAATTCCTCCATTTTACTCCATGTAGTCTTACAACTTGTTAAAAATTTTACATATCCATTACTTATGCCTATTGTTTATGTGACCTATCGCCTCCCATGTTCGACACGATTTTAGAGCTATCATGACTATCTTTCTTTGTCCCTATTTTATGTGGTAGTTCCCAACATAATTGTTGCATTGCCTCATTCACATTCCCTATCCTTCCGACTTTTCCGGTTTTGCCTGTAAAAAGTGCACCGTAAATGGCCTCCTCCTATACATACATTCGCCATGTGTCCATATCGCAGGCAGCGAAAACAACGAATCGATGCAGCCTCATCCTGATGTCTGTAACTTTTCAGGTATCCGTATATGCGTCCTACCTGTACTATTTGCTTGTGGAGCCTCCCGGATACTTCTATTATCCAGTTTTCTGTTTTGAATGTCTATACTTTTTCCTTTACGAGACTCTTGACATTTCTTTAAATTTTAACCTTTGCTCCTTATTTTCATAATTTTTCTCGTCAATTTTGTCCAGCATATCTTCTTCCTTCCGTTTTCCCCACTCCGTATAGTTTTATTCTTGGCTTTCTTTGTGCATAATCCACCTCTAATTTCTTATTCCCTTCTAGAATTGTCGTAATCTTTTCTTTTCACCGTACATGGTACCACTATTTCCATTCTCCCTGTCGCAGTTTCCCGTGCCATACTCACTCGAGAGCTTTGCTGTGAGTCATTTAACAGCTTTCACACCTCCTCTTCTTTCTGTCCTTCATCCTTTCCTTTCACTAGCAATGCCTCCTGTCTAGCTCCACCTTGTTTTCTCCATCCAACCACCTGCGCATACGATTCACTTGCAAGCTGCCTTATTTGTATTATCTGTTCCTCAATCCTCTTCCCCAACTCCACCCAAGTCCTTTCATCTTCCTCACGTTGTCCATTCTTTCTCCAAATGTCTTCTCGCTCCCATTCCACTGTATTCTACAATCATCCAAAATCCTCCCTTTGCTTGTCTAACTGAAACGCCATATCTTGTACATAAGCCCTCACTGCGTCCATCTTCTGAACTACCTTGTTTTCTTCCCCTTATTGTAACGTTCGTTCTACCGCCTGTGCCAATCTATACTCAACTACCCTCACCAGTTTCCAGATAGTCTATCAGAACATCAAGGAAACCTACTGTTCGCCCTAAAAGTACAATCTCAATTTTCGCTAGTTTTCTGTGTAATATCTCCCCAATACCTAATTGTATTCTGCGCTCCATTTCCTCAATCTTGACTTTACTCTCCTATTCGCGTCAACCTACTCTCCAACGCATCATGCTCGGTCAGCATTAATTCTCCTGCTACGTGTACTCTGCATCTGGCCCACTACTACTCGCTTCATTTTCTCATCCCACGCTGTACTCATTATCTTTCCAAAGTTTATATGAAAGCGACTTCGTGTATTTTTCTGCTACTAGGCTTGCTTGAGCCTCCAGCCTTCTAACTCGTTCCACACTGATATGTTATTTCGTAATTTTCGTATAGAAACACTGCTAATCCTCCGCTTAATATTTTTTGTATCTTTTCCACCTATTCAGTGTCCCTTTCCCTACCAGATCCTCCCGGCCATTTTCAAGATAACCAAGATACCCACCGGTTTTGTAAGCGAAAAGTAAGCGTATTTCTCTATATTAAATAATAGACTGCTCTTCGAGTTACTGCCGGGACATATTCGAGAAAGGGCAGTATTACTCGTATTCCTGAAATCGTAGGGAATGTTACGACAAAATTATGAAGCAAATGTCAGGGCAAATTGTGCAGTTTTTCGACGCATGTTATGAAGGGCATTGAAATTTTAATTATTAAGTTAAAGAGCGTATATAACGAAACGCTTAATGTTAAGAGCGTTAATCACGAAACCCTATTAATGACGATTCATTTGAAGGGTATTGTTTTTTCATCGAACGGAAATCGTTAAGAGGGTCAATAATATATTTTGCATTAATTATACTATCCGATTTCATAACTTTGTAATGTCTATTTTTTTCAGAAATGCATATTTTATATATTACGTATTAAGATTTCGATCACTTGTTGGGGAACAGAAAATAGGTTGTTAAATTATTGAATAATTTTCTGTTTGTCTATTGTAATACAGATCTTTCAAATTCTCTGGATAAATCAGTATATCGCGCTCCTCTACCAGTTTTGTGAAAAGTTGTTCTTGGAAAATTAAGCAATATATATTCCTCAACTATATCTCTGCTTTCCGCATTAATTTCAGTTCATCTAGATTTTAAACGTTTTTTTGGTTTGTTAGCAAACATGTTCCAATTTTATTTAATATGCCGTATATTTACATGTAGAATATTAAGGTTTTCTACATTTTACTTCATATTCTTTTCAACTGCCTTAAATAAAACTGTATTTAATTTTTTTAATAAAAACTGGTTATAGAAGAAATAAAACCTATTGATATCCAGTTTTATTTTTAAAAATATTTTCCCGGAAATTTAAACATTTTATCTAAATCACATTCGTATTTCAAATGAGGTTAGTCTTCAGTTCTCTTCGTAACAACTTGGTTTATCCATATAAATTGAAAATTTCTTTCTTTATATTTAATCTTTACTTTCCAAAATAGTTTTCCCATAAAAGGAAATAACATTCATAAATAGAGAATAGTTTCAAATGTAATGGCTGATTTTTAGAATTTTCAAGAATCTTGTTTCTAATGATGTACTTGTTAAACTTAACGAATGTTCTATATTTTTTATTTAACTGGTTTTCAAGTCGTTCAAATTTATTAATTTTACACATGTATTATCTATAATTGCACAAATACCTTCTATGTTAATTTTTTGTTTATAAACTGCTTTTGATTCACCCAAACGTAATGATAGTCGCTCTCCATTTGAAATTACCACTGTCGTCGAGCTGCAATGTTTCGATCCTCTACGTTCAAATTATGGGCTATACTTTTCATTGACACAAAAGTTTGATGAATTAAGTATTACGAAATTTGTGTGTAGCATTTTGGGGCTATCATTCAATGTTTGTTTTTTTTCAGTACAGCTTGTGGAAGTAGTGTGATAAAAAAAACACAAAAATATTGATAATGATACTTAGGAAATTAGGTTAAACTTAAGAACATATCGTAATGATTATATTTCTTTATATCAATATCAGAATATTGCCTATACTTTGTAGACTACGAATGTATATGATCCTGATTAAAAACTCGTTATATGTCGTAAGAATCGCAAAAATTAGTTTTAAAATAAGTGAAATTTATTATTTCGAATAATGTTATGTCGACAAAAATTTTCACCCATTTCTACCGGAATCGAACTTCGACATCCTGGTAACTACGCTCCCACGTTACCCCTACACCAAGGGGGGCTTTAAGAACGTAAGAAACTTTCAAGATAAAATAGTATTTTTAAGCGCTATGGCAATTACCATATATTTTTATCAGATCATGTTTTTATTTTGTGTTACTTGCGCGCATATTTAGTAAATGTATTAAACGGTTAGTTGATGGATATCACTAATACTAATACTATGAACAAAAACATTTTTATAAACGTGCGACAACTTCGCTATCTTTGCCTTGTAGAGAAAACACGACTGTGACCGAAGAGCTGAAGACCGGAAACGACAACCCTTCATTTAGAATCTGGAACAAAATTAAAGATAAGTTATCGCGATTTAGCGGAAGGAAAAGTCGAATAAAAATAAAATAGCAATAAAAAATAAGGTGAAACGAATATGTTAGGATATATGGATAAAGACTAAGTTTTTCTTAAGAGTTTGAATTCTAATGATTGCGTATTTGTCGGAGAAACTCGAATTTAAGCTTTAGAACCGAGTTACCTGCATATATTGTAACACAACTAAACCAACAAGGGTCTAAGGTAGCTCGGGTAATTCGAGCACCACTACTAGGAAAAACTAATATCAATAAAACACCAGATAAAAATTATAATTGGTTTAATTGGTCCTTTTTCCGGTTAACTACTCTTCTCTCAGGGAAATTTACACTTTAACGTTGGGTGCGAACATAAGCTAGCCCCACATACAAGGTTCCTTATTAATTAGGAAACGCTAATGAAAAAAATAAAAATTTGACTTAAAATTACGTATACTCTAACATTCATCATGCACCCACATAAAAAAATGTACCCCCAAAATTCACACGGAAACACACATAAAACTAACATCACTATTTCTCTGAAAACTTGAGAATGTTAATTAACATTCTAGTCAAGCAAACAAAAAAATTATTGATTGAATTAAAAATAAAGGAAGACATAATTGCTCATTGTTCTTAAGGCCTTCAGACTGAAAATATCTGAATGAATGAAAAACGAATGAAACGCGAATGAGTCGCGAAATCTCTCGAAAATCAGAATCCTCTTGGAGCCTCTCGGCGTCGTAATTAGTCACCTCATCTCCCACTCGGTCCACCCGGAGTTAAGTCACGTGACACCGTTTTCAAAACCCATGTGACTATTTTTCACAAATAACAACAAATTCTCCCTCCATTCGTAGTTATCACGATTGGTTGAACTTAGGATGACGAGTACACGTTTATAACCAATCGGAACGTTCCTCTCCATGAAAGTTTCCCACTCCGACGGTTCCCTCTAGTTTAACCGACTTTTCCATAATTTTGAATTTAACGCTTTTTCGAGAATAACAACATAGTAAATTTAACGAACCTTTAACAGTCATTCTTTATTATTTCGGGACATCTTTTCCCACGCATCTGCGACGCCCCCAGCCCTAGTCGGTACTAGTGATCGCTGCCGCCTCATAAACAATAACCCAGCCCTTTTTCCAACGAGTACGCCAAATATATTCACACTCCACATCCCCCAAACATGTGCTCTTTTGCCTGAGTCCTTTAAAATCCCACAGCTCTTGTTACTAGCATTCACTGATTTTTCAGTTGGCGTTTATTGCACGACGCCGATGCTTGCGTCTTAGGAATTTTCTATCCCCCATCCCACTTTCAACCGAAACCCGTGCGTCATTTCTGACCGCCCGTCGCTCACACCCTAGACCATAAACCGGCGTCCCTACCAGCGGTCCCTCACCCTTCGCGGTAGTCGTAACGCTCCGTACCGAACTTCCGTCTTTTTTTTTTTACATTTTTTCTTCGTTCTAAACGTGTTTTTAATTTATTAATTAAGAATTATTATACTCTTAACAATGTATACACCCGGCCGTCGCGTTGCTGTGGAGTGTGAAATAAGCGGCGAGACCCGACCGGATCTCTTGATACGTTGCTACGTTTGTTTCTTGTTACAATTTATCTGTTAATGACGTCTCAAACCAAGAGTCGAAACTTGTATATTTTTATAACCACACCATATACGTCGTAATCGTGCGTAAACAGCTCGTTAAGTTGTAATTTATTTATGTTATATATAATGGACTTCAGTAGTATGGTTCTTAATTGATGATTTAATTCAAATGAAGTTACCCTTTAAAATGTTCTCTTATTATTTATCAATAACTACCTTCCAAAATACTCAACATGATTGTGACGCCATATATTTTATTCCAACAGGTTCATTTTAAGTAATAGTATAAATTTGTAAATTACGCTTTAAATCAGGTCAACTTTAGAACAATCTTTTATCTATGTTCAAAAAAGTTTTAATATCATGTACTTTTGATTATGAAAAGGGAATTGTACTGACAAAATTACACAATGTTGGATCTCCCCTACTTTGACGAGTTCTATTATATTTTTAGGAAGTCGTGTTTAGTTCGTGACAAAAACACGGACAATCAAAAACACAAAATGCAAATTCACAATATGATACAAATATACACCATGACTTCACAAATAAAGTACGGCAGACAGCTCATATTGCGGGACAAGTATTACGTATTATCTACTGTAAAGCTTTAAAATACAGATGTAAAAATTATACCAAAACTTTTGCCAATAACATAACGAAAGTCTTAAATACTAACCGAAGAATACACAAAGATATTAAAAATAAAGTCCAGCCCATCCAGGCCCGGGTTTTGCTCCGGTTTTCCTTCGGGTAGATTTTCGGCGGATTTCTTATACAAGTTCTCTAGGCTTTGTCTAGGGGCAAGTTTATTGTAACAATAAATCGTGAATTTAGTGTTATTTCAATTCTTATGATTTTTAAACACTACACTCAGAATAATCTATAGTTCGATAATAATTTGTACACGTAAAATAAATTTTTTACGTTAAATTACAAATATTGACATTCTATTAGTATTATAACTCGCAGCTAACTTTTTATCTTATCTGGGAATTTTACTTAAATTTTTGAATCCGCCTCTGCCTTAGGGCCCTTGTTCGGAATTGATGGGATGTTCCCTTGCTTGTTTCCGGAGAGTAAATTAGTTTATTGTCCTCCACGTGGTCATACGCAGTTTGTACTGCTTTTTTGACAATACATTTTTTATTAAATTTAAATTTATTAAATATAATATTTCAGTTAGTTCAAATGGTACCCAAAATATTGTAGGCTTAATATATTTTTCTAGATAAGTCAGTTGGTCTTATAAATATGATCACCACTTCAATAAAACCGAACAAGAATATTTTCTCTTTTGCATTGTTTCCAATCATTTTCTCAAGAAAGGTTTTTGAGTCGTTAATGGTATATATTTTGTAATTAAAGTAGCGGGCGGTTTCGCTTAGTAGCGTTGAGCACGGTTTTGCGAAATAATGTTAATCGCATATCATAATGAACAATTAATATTGTGATACGAATAATATAATTTCAGATTAATTATGTTATGTTAAATAAAAATAGGACGGGACCGAAATTCGAACCCGGGACCTTGAGCTGAAGGTCCCGAGTTCGAATGTCGGTTCCGTCTCCCATTTTCATTCAACGTAACATAAATCTGTTTACCTGGCAGTGAGGTTCACCGCAATTTAAGAGATTTCTAAATACTATTTCAGGCAGTAATAAATAAATAAATTTATTGTCAAAAAACAGTACAAACTGCGTATGACCACGTGGAGGACAATAAACTAATTTACTCTCCGGAA
>NNCF01128950.1:0-10654 GCA_002313205.1 Laupala kohalensis
GTTGTTCCCCAGGACGAGGTGAGTTTCTGCCAGAAGGCTTGGTCTCCTACTGAAAAGTACACAGCGTGTTTTCTCAGCAGAGAAACGAAAACCCGTCATTTTCGACTAGTCGTATACTCTTTTGAGGACGAGTTGGATTTGTCGCTCCGCACCTGTGACACTCTGTGATGAACAAAGGATACAAAGTCATCAACATAAAGAGAGTGTAAAACAGGATTCTTTACAACAGACGTTATGCTGTTTATGGCCACTGCAAAAGAAGGTCACACTCAAGACTGAGCCCTGCGGAACACCGTTCTCTTGGACAAGTGGGTCGGAGGTGTCTCTTCCAATTCCATAGCGTAAGGAACGTTGATCCAAAACGGACATGAGCACCAGTGGAAGACGTCCTCTTAATCCCCAGGCATAGAGTTGTTGTAAAATGCCATGACATAAAGTAGTATCGTAAGCCTTCTCGATGTCAAAAAATTTTCCGGTGACGTTTTGTCTTCGGACAAAAGCATCTTGAACTGCTGTTTCCAGGAGAAGTAAGTTGTCCAGGGTGGAATGGAACTTCCTGAAACCACACTGAGATNCTCAGCAAGTCATGCCGTTCAAGACACCAGACGAGATGTCGGTTGATAATTCTCTCCAGAGTTTTACCGACGCAACGCGTCAATGCAATGCTTCGATAACTACTAATGTTGTTTTGTCCTTTAATGGTTTTAGTAAAGGGATAAGCGTTGCTTCCTTCCAGGAATTAGGGAATACTCCCTCGGACCAAGAAATATTAAAGATATCCAGAAGGTATTCTTTCGACTCGAGACTGAGTTGTCTCAGCATTTCATAATGAATTGAATTAGGGCCAGGCGCAGTGTCGTAGACTGTAACTAGAGCTGACTCACGAGCCCATATTGAAAAGGAAGTGTTATAGGGTTTCTAATTGGTGGATCGAAAGTTTAAAGGTGTGCTCTCTGCTATTTCCTTTTTACTCACGAATCTCAGTTTTCTGTAGATCTTAGGTCTGCAAAGTACTCAGCCGTCACTGTTGCCATTTCTCTGTTGTTGGTGAGAAACTGACCCTGATAATTGAGTCCAGATATTGGGACTCGAGAATACCTTCCAGATATCTTTCGGATTGACTCCTATACTTTAGTGTACGATGTTGTTCTCTCAATGGTATTTAAAAACTCTTTTCAGGAGGTGGATCTGGATCCTTTGATAGTTCTGCGTGCTTTTACTCTAGCAATCCGATATGCGGCGAGGTTTTCCAGAGATGGACTAGCCTTAAATTTCCGCAATGCTCTTCGCCTTGCCCGAATGGCAGATTGACATGCGTCGTTCCACCAGGGGACATGAGGTCTTCGCGGAAATATAGATGTTTTCGGAATGGATTCTTCAGCGGCGTGATGAATTACCTGGGTCAGATGGTCGACCCTTTCTTGGACTCTACCAATTTCTCTGAAGACAGACAGAGAACGGTACAGTGTCCAATTAGCCTTTCTAAAAATCCATTTTTGTGGCTTGCATTCGGGANTCCTGCAAGAACAACCAGACAGGATGATGGTCGTTATTATTCGGATCATCTTCTACCATTCATTGCATCATATCAGCAACTTCAGGAGTGAAAATTGACAGGTCTATAACAGTACATGTCCGCGTGGACGTTTTCGAGAATTCTTGTGTTAGAGGAAAATAATTTGAGCAGTGTCATAGGTGTTATCTGTGAATTGTGACGGCTCTAGCCTGGATATGAGTTTGAGAAAGGTATAGGAGAGAATATTGTTTCTAATACACGACATTTCCACCTTTTGCTCCATCTCTCGTGGTGTCGTCATATATATGAAGCTGCTGTAGCCTCGCAGGGAGGGTGAGTGTTCTGGTGAAAGGTGTGTCTCTTGCAGACAAATGCTGATCGGATTACGTCGCGCTAATAGATGATGAGTACAATCGCTTCACGATGAGTACAACCGCTTCACGATGAGTACAACCGCTTCACGATGAGTACTACCGCGTGATCAGTTTCCCATTACTTGACTAATGTCGATGATGTCTCTGCAAGTGATCACTCCTTTGCTATGGTTAAGCAAAGTGTGGATCTCACTTTTGACAGGGAATTGTTGAATTTTGTTTCCAATAGCTTTGACTCAATGCGGAGCAGCTTAATGGACTTCTTAGTTCCAACCAATCCCTCCGATCTTTTGTTTATGTAGAACGGGGACACTTTTTCAAGGGTTCCTTCTATATGTTTTGTGTGTCGTCTATACGTGACATTACTATAGAAACATTCTAGAAGAAATTTCCTTTAACTGTGACATGTTGTCAGAAGTGGGAGGCTGTGAAACCTCGGCTGCTTAGAAGACGTTTGGGTGTGTTACACCCCTTGCGATCCACCCGCTCTGCTGGGTGGCGTGGTTTTGCTTTCTATGCGTATGGATTTTATTTCATTTCCGGGTTCCTTACCCACCATGGAGTCCAACAAGGGGACAACCACCACAATGTCCCCATCAGAAGGGGACTGGAGTACCATGGTTGACATGGAAACATAGCGGAGTCACGCAGGGTTCTCTAAGCTAGGGTTGCTCCAACGCCGCCGACCAGTGGGAAGTACCTTCGCGCTCCCCCCTCACCATGGGGTTTAGTCGAAGAACTAGTACGAGCCGGTTGCCGTGGGTGGATTAACACCCGATCGCCCGTCTAGAAGAGGCCTAGGTCGAAGCAAGCGTGTTGGAAGTCACATATAAACAATTCCTCCTAGGGTTGCATAGACCCCTGAACTCACCACGACACTTATTCCCTCCGACACGGGTCGCCATGCACAGCAAAGACATGGGTGAGCGTTTAGCACACAGAGTAGGCCAGTAAAGAAGATAACAGCGATAAAAGTAAAAAACTAGGTAAAAAAGAGAAAAGAAAAAGAAAAGCAAATAAATACTTGAGAACCTTCTCTAAATCCCACTGTCAGAATGTGGACCGACTCACTTCGATGGTGTGAGACTTGCAACACAGCACTTACTGTGGAACACTTTGTTTTGGAGTGTCTCAAATATAATACCAACCGACGGAGACAGAATCTCCCTACCAGTTTGGACATTATGCTTGGGCAAACTATACCGACTTAACTAATCATTTTTAAATTCCTGCAGGAATGTGGCCTTTGGCACCTTATTTGATCTTTATTTGTATGTCATTTCTCAAATCCATAACCAAATCAGGGCTCTTCCCTTAAGTTATCGGGAGGGTTTGGATATAAAATCTTTTTTATCTTTCCTTTTTTAATTTTACATTTTTATCTCTCTAAATTTACCTCTTTCTTTGTTTTCGATTTTTAGGAAACTGTTGACTCTCTTTTCCTGTCTTTTTACGTTTGGACCTATAGTATTTCAGGAGGGTTTTAGTGTGTGTGGTCGAGACATTCGGCGAGTCCCACACGCGAGGAGAGTCATGTCATAACATCCTTTTCCCTACCCGTACAAAAATGTTCGGGCTCTAATGACATCGATGTCAGCGAGTCGTAAAGCCCCAATGAAAAAAAACAAACATTTAAGTCAGTTATGACAAGTATTCCTCCTTAAAATATCATTAAATATAACAATTGGTATTATAATTACACATTTACATTTTTTTTTCATCATTAAGGGTATCAAGAAATTTACAATGTTATATAAATGTGGTGAACAGAAAAATAAGGAAAACATTTTAAGTAATAAATAGGAGGTAATTTCTTGCAAAGAAAACATAAAACCGGTATTTGACAATATGAATAAATGTAAGGATCACAAAGGAATTAGGGAACATGAGTGAAGTGAGAAAGTAACAGGTAGACGTGTGATATCGGAATTTTACTTGTTATTCGACCAAAATATTGTATATTAGACCTCAATGCATTTAACTACGCAACCCACTCTGTAATTTCAAACTAGTAGTGGAAAATTATTGCGCATAATTTCCCGTGTTTTTTAATCTTCATTAAGAAAAATAATATTTAAATGTGATTACTTCGTAAATATATGCCGTAATGTAATTACTAATATTAGATATGAATCACGTAGACACATTTTATTTTCAGAAGTCTGTTCTTATTACTGTATCATCGTTTTACGTATTTGGTTGCCCAAATTTTTATTAACCCGGTATTCAATTAATTTGATGAAAGTTTTTAAGAGTAATCTGATTCTATACATCCACTAATAGTAATTTTTTTACTTACTGTTCTCAACTTTTCAATGAAATATCACTCAGTGTACGAAATTTGATGAAAAATCTTTCGAGCTGATTTGATGAACGTCCGTAACTGTGCGTTCATTAAAAATTAAGTTTTTAGTGAAGATAATTTTAATGAAACACTTAAAATCATCTTAGTACACGGTAACTAAAGAAGTGTATGTACTAAAAATTAAATACTTTCGAAATAAGCGAATATTATTCAGCTTTACTAGGTTCAATTACGTAAGAGTGTAATTCCTCTCAAGTCTTCAATTAGTCTGTGTGGGATTTGTTTACTTTATTCTTATAATAATAATTACTATTATTACACAATAAGGAAAATATATTCGTTCGTTGGAGAACATAAAAAAAATATTATTATTTATCGCTACCGTTCATCGAGACATATTGAGAAATTGGAGTTCTACTTCAAAACATTATTAAATAAAATCATTTATCTAAACAAGAGTAAAACTCATTAATTCAATCTCTCTTATAACTTGATTCTGGAATGGTTATAATATTCATCCGAGTGTGTACGGGCGTGGCATAAAGAAGTATTTATACATCTATCTGGGTGTATTATTCTGTCGACGATCCAGTGTTTTTAAACATCTTTACTAAAAAAATTATGTTAACTGTATCTTTACCAAATAGGTCAGGACATGAATTCCACAACATATTTGTATTTTAGTCGATAATCTTTCTTAGAAGTCAGTAACCTTCAAAAATATAAGCATTTGAATGTTTGAGATGTTAGGGTGAAGCACATTATGATTCCCCTTAAAAAGGAATGTCTTCGACTTACCCTTCTGAGCAGAACAAATTTTCTTTTTCATGCATAGGTGGTACGGATACACTGGGAATTCTGCGCACGTTACACATATAATTTCAGGCTAAATTGTTAATGGAACAACTCAGCCTTCAAACTTCGTAAGTACATGATTCGTTATACATAATAAGCGCGATCTGCGGAACGGATTAATGGAAAAGATTATTTCAACAATGATCCTGACTGTATTTACATCTAAAATACGTAGATTATCAGACTTAAACACATTTCATGCATAATGCTTCTCAGTTCATATTAAACCTACAATTCATAGAAGAAAAAAAAATCAATTCATGAGTCTTCCTATGTCATGGCAAATTTCAGGCTCTGAATATTTGTGCTGCAGTCACAAAACACATTTCTTCTTTAAATTGCAATGAACTGTACTCAGTAATATAATACGATAAATATTAGTATACCAGCGGATGAAATTGGGGACTATTTTCTAATGGCACACCATTCTCCGACTCGAAGTGCATTTTAAATTCCATTTCGATGTAAGATCGAGGCGGTATCTGGCTCGTGGTTTCGCACTATGAGATTCTTTAATGAACGCTCTCTTGCCAATGGTATTTGCCAGAGAGGTCGCACGCCAACCCTTATTAAAGGGCAGCCACGTTCTGCGGATATCGCTAGCTCGCTTGGACGAATTAGCCCTGCAACCTCTTCAGTCTACGCCTGTGACCACGCCCCACGGCCTAACACTTAAATTTGAAGGGCACCACATGCAGCGCTCAGATTTAATTTATTTTCCCATCAAGAAATCTTAAATTGTCGGCTGTGATAACAACCCAAGAGTTTCTCTAAATGATTTATATTTTCAGCATATTTTCTCTGACTTGTAATATATTCGTTTCTAATTATTAATTTAGTTTTTTATGTTTCAACCAAAATTTACTAATTAGAAAAGCACTTTTCTAAATGTTTATTAAGTTCAGAAGTTTCAGAAATAATCTAAGATGACTCTGATTTGATCCAGATATCGCTTTGTTTTCTAAGCAATAAATACAAATATTTCGAGTGGTGGGAAGAATTCAATTTAGGTGAACGTCAATAGTGGGATCAAACACTAGAACCACCAAGTGGATTGTTGTTGGCAACGTAAGAAAGGAAAACTTCCGTACTTCCTGTGGCAGTGAGAAGAAAGGGTAAGGGTGAAGAAGGCTGTCAATTGTTGCCATGCGCCAACATTGACATTGGTCGCGTTCAATTCGGTTCCACCGATTCAATAAACAGGTTCGATTTCACACTGTGTACACTATTCCCTTGTCCACTCTGGAAATGTGAGTCAGATGAGTTTTAGAGAACCAAGAATATGAGCATTTATTGCATATTTATTGCCATGTGATGAGGAAGTATGTAAAATTACACTCGAATACAAAATATATTAATACTGTGTATGTTCACACAACCAAAACGGCTCTTATCATTCAGGTACTTCTCTGAATACTCAGCAAAGATGTTTAATACTTTTCAATATACATCCAATTTCGGAAAATTTAGGTAAGAAAGATAACTCGTGTATATAGAATATTTGAAATCTTTTAATTTAGTCCAGGTCATATGTTAGAAAAAAAACAGGAAAATCGAATAATAGAAAAGATCTCTCATTTTTAGTTTCATCAAAAATTACTCACCGTGTATTACTATTTAAACAAAAAAATCGTAAAAGTAATTTTTCCAGTATATAAGGAAAGCTATCAGAGAAAACTATACAGAAAAACAAAGCACGGACGATTTAGGCGCAATAAAAAAAACCTACAATTGGAGACATTTTAAATTGAAATCGGTTCACAAATAAAAGTGTTATTGAAAATCGGCCATTTTGTTATAATTTTGCAATAATTACTAACAGTAAATTAAATGTCTCTTCAGACGTGAGATTTATGATAATTAAAGAACGTGCAAAGGATGGGCGAAGTATGGCCTAAGTGCTATAATTTAATCTATAAAGATTCTCAAGAGGTAAACAGCCGAAAAGAATATGACAAATACCGTCCAAAGTTTAAAAAATGCAACATTTTCGCTAATATTTATTCACAAATTATTTAGAATAAATAATTTACAAATTATTTACAATAAATCATCGCTAGCAAAACTTTCGTCAATTTAAAAAGTCTCAAATGGTAGGGTTTTTTTTGTGGGGCTTTAGGGCTCGTCAACATCAAAGGTCATTACAGGAACTGTATGACTTAAAAGAGGATTTGATAAGTCGGAGTTTATTCCCTTCAACAGCCAACCAATCATTGTTACTTTCATTCAGAATCTATGTCTTGATGGAATTTAGGAGATCTCGTTTTGGAATCGTGAAGAAATCCACGCAAATCTTGAGGCATGCCGCATTTGCGGAAACGTCTGATTCCTCATTTCCTCTGATTCCCACGTGTCCGGGAATCCAGCAAAACATTATGTTCTTTCCATCACTTCGGAGTGAGAAAAGCACATCCTGGATGTTCTGGATCAGCGTATCAGCTGTGTCTGAATTGTTTGAAGGGCACTCAGAGAATTAGAGGAATCAGGAAATTTGATCCGCATAAACACTTTGTTGAACGCAGTGCTTTCAATTCTTTTGTGGGGCGTTACGACTCGCCGACATCGATTTCATTAGAGCCCTAAAAATTGTACTGGTAGGGAAAATGCAGTTACGCACTATGGAGAGCCAACATGACTCTCCCCGCGTGTGGGACTCACCGAATGACTCAACCATACCCACTAAAAACCCTCCTAAATTACAACTCAAAACTCAAATATCAACATATCTCAAAACATAACATACTCGTATATCATTAAAAAAGGAAAGAGGAAAATGAATGATACCGTAGCGACGGGATCGAAAGGAACAAGAGGTGACTAAGGAAGGTCAGTAAAGAGAAAGGAAGGAGCCTAGCACAAGTAGGTGGAAGTAATGCCAGACTCAGCTCGAGACCCCGTGTTTGCCAAACAAGTACTTACTAGATGTGTGTCCCCTGGGAGGCAGTGCTCTCAATATGGTGTAGCACTCAGTTGTATAAGAAACACACAGGTCGCCACGACGGTAGCCACAGGTCTTACGCCAAAACACCACGGAGCAACCGACACAATCGGTCTCCTTCGACCCGTCTGTAAACATAGGGATATGGACCCGGTGTTTTTCGAGGATTAGGTGAAAGTATACCCTCAACATCGCAGCTGGAGTGGTCTTCTTGTCATGATGCAGAAGATTGAAATTAATCTTCGGCTTGTGCAAAGCCCAAGGAGAAATCTTGCTGGAAACTTGATTTAAGACTTTAGGTGTGCGTAATATCAATACATTCCATAATTTTGTTTGCAGCGATATCCAAAATGTGTGTTTGCTCTCCGTCTGTTGTTGTAGGAAATGTAGGAAGGGTGTTGTTAATGGAAATCTTGGTAAAAAACGGAGAATTCGCATTGGAGCCGTTTAAAACCCCTCAGGCAATTACAACTTCACTGAACATAAGAAGCAAATTCCGCATGTTTCATTAATTATAATAATTGTATTATAATAGGGGGCTTCAATATAGACGTTAAAAAATCGTCACTGGGCAAAACTCTTCTAAACACTTTCTCATCTTACAACTTGTCCGTTTGTCCACTTCAAAACACCTATCAACGCTATGCCTCCACAGATCCATCTTGGCATGATTATATATTTACATAAAAAAAAGAACATATTCTTAAGTATGGGCAACATACTGCTCTCGACCTTTCACACCACGTTATTGTGTATTCCATATTTTAACTTAAAGTACCGAAACGTGAAACGTTTAGTATATTCTCGTAATTTTCACAATTTTGATGAGACAATGTTTTTTCAAAGGGCAAAATCCATCTCATGGAATTTTTTGTGGGGCTTTACGGGTCGTCGACATCGAGGTCATTAGAGCCCTTAAAACTTGTACAGGTAGGGAAAATGCACTTACGCACTAGGGAGAGCCAACATGACTCACCCCGCGTGAGAGACTCATCGCATGACTCAACCATACACACTAAAAACCCTCCTGATTTACTACCCAAACTCAAATATCAACATATCTCAAGACATTGCATAAATCATTTTTTTTAAGAAGAAAGAGGAAAATGAAAGATACCGTAGCGTCGGGATCAAAAAGAACAAGAGGTGACCAAGGAAGGTCAGGAAAGAGAAAACAAGGAGCCTGGCACAAGTAGATGGAAGTAATGCCAGACTCAGCTCGGGGTCCCGTGTTTGCCAAACACGTACTTACTAGATGTATGTTCCCTGGGGGGTCCATCTCATGGAATCAAATATATGCTGTTAGCAATCTGTATGATAAAATATCTCGCCTAAGTCAATTTATAACCCAAGTATTCGATCCCTCTAAAAACATCTGCCCTCTAATAGCAATAAAAGTGAAGCGCTCCCCAGCCCCGTGGCTTAACAATGAAATTCAATTTCTAATGTCGCAAAGAGACGCAGCCTTTTATACATTCAGATACAACTCTAAAAATGATTCTCCACTCACGGAATATTCTTTTCTCTATAGAAAAAGCTTCGCAATAAATGCACTCAAGCTGTCAGAAACGCTAAGAAAATTTACGCTAACTACTTTTTAAGTACAAGGAGTTTTTCTTCCTCCATGTGGAATCACGTAAATAAATTTGGAGTAAGTAATAATAAATAACTCGGAACTTATATGCTCCTCCAGAAGATCTAAACTCTCATTTTGTTGACAACTCAAAAATGAGTTATTAATATACGAAGAAACTTTCATTGAAGTGATACGGAAGCACGCTGCTCCAGAGGAACAATTTTATTTCTCGAATGTGACTGTTGATGATGTCTCTAAAGCAATTATCAAAATCAAATCGAAAACACCTGGCATTGATGATTCATAAAATCCTACCGTTTATTATTCATATTATCACGGACAACTTTAATGAGTCACTTAACTCGGGCTTTTTCCCGTCAACTTGGAAACAATCCCTGCTCACACGAAAACTCAAATGTGCTTCCCCCTCATCTTTAGATGATTTCCATCCCATCAGCATCTTATCAACACTCTCAAAAGCGTTAGAATATATTTTTCACAGCCAAATCACCGAGCATATTTTCAAAACATAAACTGGACATGTTTCAGCCATCTAATAAAATTTCTAAAGACATCTAGATGGCCTTAGATACAGGAGATGAGACTACCCATCCTCCTCGAATTCAGCAAAGTGTTCAACACAGTAGACTTTGATATTTTAGAAGCTAAACTATCTGCCTTCTCTTCATTCTCCAAACCGTGCATCAAGTGGCTAAACTCCTACTTACGAGGACGCACTCAATGTTTCACTCACAATGGAAAGTTTTCTACCTGGTTGCCTCTGATCAGCGGAGTGCCCCAAGGCGGTATTCTTTCAAGATAGCGAAGTCGTCGACAAAAAGAGAGAGTAGGACATTATTCATTACAGTGGATGTTGTGCTGTTTCTGGCCACAGCAAATAAAGTCACACTCAGGACACATTCCTAAGGAACATCGTTCTCTTGAAGAAGCAGGTCTGAGGTGTCTTTTTTTTTCTTTTTTTCTTTTTTTGCTCTACGGCTCATGTCGACATCAAAGGTCATTGGAGCCCGAAACACTTGTACAGGTAGGGAAAATGCAGTTACGCACTAGGGAGAGCCAACATGACTCC
>NNCF01128950.1:10948-21350 GCA_002313205.1 Laupala kohalensis
ACGTACTTACTAGATGTGAGTCCCCTGGGGGGCCGAGGTGTCTCTTCCATTTTTGTAGCGAGAGGAACGCTGATCGAAAAAGGATAGTAACTTCAGAGGAAGATGTCCTCTAAATCCCCAGGCAGAGTGGTTTTAAAATGCCATGACGCCAAGTAGTATCATAAGCCTTCTCGTTGTCAAAGAATATTTTGATGACATGTCTTCGAACAAAAGCATTTTTAACTGCTGTTTCCAGAAGAAGTACGTTGTCCAGGGTGGAATGGAAATCCCTGAAAACACACTGAAATCGACTAAGCAATTTATGTCTTTCAAGTTACCAAACGAGACGTCGTTTGATAATTCTTTCCAGAGTTTTACCGACGCAACACGTCAAAGCAATACTTCGCTAACTAATGATGGCCGTATTGTTCTTTCCTGGTTTTAGTATAGGGATAATCGTTGCTTCCTTCCAGGGATTAGGGAATAATCCCTCGGACCATGAAAAATTAAAGATATCCAGAAAGAATTCTATCGATTTGAGACAGACTTGTCCACGCATTTCATAATGAATGGAATCATGGCTAGGAGCATTGTCGTGGGTTGTCGCTAGAGGTGACTCAAGTTCCCACATTGAGAGGGGAGTATTAAATGATTCTTAGTTTGAGGAACAAAAGTCAAAGGAGGTGCTCACTGCTATAACCTTTTTCCTCAGGAAATCGGGATCGCAGTTTGCTGTAGATGTTATGTCAGTAAAGTATTCAGCCATCACTGTTGCCATATCTCTGTTGTTGGTGGGAACCTGACCCTTATATCTGCGTCTAGATATTGGGACTCGAAAATACCTGCCAGATATCTTTTGGATTGACTTCCATACTTTAGTGGACGATGTTGTTCTGTTAATGGTATTTAGAAACTCTTTCCAGGAGGTGGATCTGGATTGTTTGATAGTTCTGCGCGCTTATGCTCTAGCAATGGGATATGCGGCAAGCTTTCCCGGAGACGGACTACTCTTAAATTTCCGCAATGCTCTTCGCCTCGCTCGAATGACGGAATGAAATGCATCTTTCCATCCGGGGACATGAGGTCTTTGCGGAAACATAGGTGTTTTCGGAATGGATTCTTAAGCGGTGTGATGAATCACCTGGGTGATATGGTCAATCCTTTCTTGGACATTTCAAGTTTCCCTGGAAACAGCCAGAGAACAGTACTGTATCCAGTTAGACTTTCTGAGTATTTATTGCTAAGGCTTGCATACGGAAACAATTGCACGTTCCTGCAAGGACAATCAGATAGGATGATGGCCGTTACTCTGCAGATCATCTTCTACTTTCCTTTGGAAGATATCAGCAACTTCAGCAGAACAAATTGACAGGTCTATAGCAGTCGGTGACCCTGTGGCAAATGCAATGTGTGTCATCTCCCCAGTGTTTATTAGACATAAATCTTCACGTTTAAAGAGATAATTCAGCAGTCGGCATCGGGGGCAATTGCTGACGAAACATCTGTTATCTTGTCCCATAAGTTCGGAGGAAATAAATGTCTGGTGACGTGGAGCCCCCCATTACTCCATTAAGCCTTATTCAAGTGAGGTTCGGCAGTTGCCCCAGAGGTTGTCCGTTAGCGAGTGTTTATCCTCAACACCCATTCGCCATATTGAGTGTTTATCCTCAACGGCACGTAATTCTCTTGGTTTGTTTGGAGTGGACTCTAAATGTTTTTTTTAATTCACGGAAAGCGCACAAAGGGAACTTACAATGAGAGGTATAATCCTTGTTTTAAGTCCCTACATCCTACTAATTTCGATAGTCAAATTTTTATATTTAAGCAGCTTTTCTGCTTCTTTCTATTCTAAGTTTTTATTTTGGGCACTGCTACATTAATAAGCAAGCAGGCTCTGTTTTTCAGGTTCTTTATAACAATATCCGGTATATTGGAAGGGATGCATTAGTCGGTGTGAATTGTTTGATTAAACAGTACCGTGATTTCCTCTGTGGTTGTCACTCTCCTTGGATGGTTTTTATACCATTCTTCTGAGGCTGGCAAATCCAAGTATCTGGACATATTCCAATTAATGTAATTACATGTCATGCAACGTCTCTTAACATAATTATGATTTTCTAGCTGACGGCATCCAGCTTGAAATGTAGGTTATAACAGACACTCTTATTTGACATAGTCACTAGTCAAATAAGAGTGTCTCTTATAACCTACATTTGTCATCAGAACGGTCACAATGTTTGGTTTTAGGAGCTTGATCTTGCGCTGCAATGATCAGTGCCTTGGTTTCAGTTTCCCTCGTCTCAGCCATCCATGAGACGTATCTATATTGCGTTCATATATTCTCTTCAGATATTGTCCATGTATTGTCTTGTCGCTTCTATTTTTTGTAGGTTTTCTTGATAAAGTTTCTTCATATCAACTTTGAGATAACTACGTGAATTCTGTTAGATTTCCTCCAGTTGATAATTTTTACGGTATTTTTTATTATTCCTCCAATATCATTTTGGATTTGTAGCACTTGTATAATTAGTTCTTTATTTTCTACAACATCCTTAGCCATTTTGTGGATGGAAATCTGATGTGATGCGTGGATTTGCTTCAAACCCTTACTTGATGGAAACTGTTCTCTACCATTGTGTTAATGTAGTGACGAATAATTAAATGAATGAGGGTGTGAAGGTTATTTAATCAACATTATCACTTTGAGATTTGACTAAAATAAACTGAAACGGAAATAGATGCGTTGTTTAATTACGTTTTTCAAGTAGGACTTTTTAAGACCTCATACAATAACTATTTATGCAATAACAGGGACAATCTTGGACAAATTAAATGAATTTTTAATAAATAAAACATTTAAATCACTGAACATGACAAATATATTCGATGTAAATTTTACGGAGCAGAAAATAACTATACTGAACATCTTGGGCCGCACTTACACGAGTGCAAACCAGGGGAGTTATTAGATATCTTGTTTATTTTTCATTACTTTCCGATTTCATATTTTTGACATTCATTTTGTCTCAATTAATTTGAAATCATTTTTTTGTGGGGGGAGCTCAAAACTTTAGGCATCGCCAACTTCTAGGTCATTAGAGCCATATTAATCAATACAATTTATTTCAAATATGATCCGTTAAACGTTTATAATTATTTTTGAAGTAATTTGAACTTTTAATACGATAATTCATCTGTATTCACAGGTACGATTGGTTGTTTCTTAAAACTACAAAAAATAGAAAGGTATTCGTCGGTTTCTTTGATATACACAGAAGAATACTTCATGAATTGTTTGTTCTATCTAATGTAAAGTGTTCCAATCTTCTAGAAAAATTTCATTCTTAAATAGTAATTTATTTTGCATTGCAATTTAATAGGTTAGAGTGACGAGTTCTCTGGACGTTTCCAGGAATACATTAGGATGGATGGAGGAGTTGCGTGGCTTTGATTGACAGCTGCCATTTGACAGAGGGATACCGAAACATAATTTATCTTGCTCCCGATAAGTGGGTTCTATTTACAGAGAAGAGCACTTAATTTTATAATTCTGAATGTTGATATTATACAGCTGCCTGGTATCGCACAATCATTTATTCGAGTTATTTCTTAACGCACATTAAACATGATCTTCGTTATGACATAATTAACTATTTACTCCGTGTATTGTTGAGCTCGCATCGCAGCTTTTTAAGAACCCTTTTATAACAATTTTTTGTTTGTGAATTTACATGCTTTATCCTTTACAGATCTTCAGTAATGGTAATCGCTTAAACTGGAGGGATACATGTATACATGAATTATCATCAAAGGCGGTCAAAGACGTAAAAGAAAACTGACAATTACTTTACCGAAATTAGTATTGAGTAACAGTGTAACATTATTTCTAAGTAAACAACTCTTTTTCATAAATAGAAATAATTTCATTAGATCTCTTATTCAATTTTCAAGCTAAATGTAATATATGATATGATTGTGGTCAGAAGACACATATTGCAAAAATCATCGTTTTACCAAATTTAAGATGGGATCATGCTTCATATTTTTAGACAGAAAATATGTCGAGAGTCATGAGTTCAAAAATTATTTTCTTTTGAGTCTAAATGGTGGCTTAATAAATTTTCAAATCTTCAGTTATTTAGTGAGTTAGATGGCTTTAAATGGGTTTTTACAAAAGTTCAAATCTTAAGCTGGCCATAACACGTTTAAGAAAATTATTGACCAAAAAAATGAATAAATATCATGAAATGTCCTTCTGCTAATAATAATACAGTATTTCTGTCACTTTGCAATTATTCTTATGATTCATATTCTTCGTATCACGATTCTTATGAGGAAAACATTCAAAAATATTTCTTTTTCAGTATTAAAATCTAATTTTATTATTTATTTTTAATATTTAATACTAATTACTAAAGTTTTGGAAAATAGTAGTTTGGAAATGTATTTGTTTATTTTTCTTATCCTAATAAATAAGTCAGTAAATATTCTTCAGTTATACACCTAACGAAATTCAATTCTTCCGACCTGCATTACGTTTATGTATAAAAAACTAACACTTTGTGAGATAGTACAGGAAATGTTGTTTCGTTAACTCAGAAATCTATTAATTTTTATTTCTCAAATGTAATTTAATGTTAGTAAATATCCCTTTTTTCTGTCGACATTCTTCTAGAAGTCCCACAAACAAGTATATTACAAAGCTTATTTTATATACAGAATAATTAAAGGCCTTTCTCATATTTGACATAAAACAGTGGCCAAAATACTTTTCAGAATAATATTTTCTATGATAAACCTAACTATTTGAAATTTTCATGTTTATTTCTTCAGTAGTTTACGGAAATCAGATTCATTTTATGCAACTACGACAACGAAGTACAGTTTTGTGAGGAAGTTTTCTTAAGTTTGTGAGGGAAGAAAAATCGAATGTCACACACTCATGGACTAGATATAATGATATTCTGAAAACTCGATCATGAAAAAATTGAGAAGAACTGATTTTCTTTTCTTTTATCACTTGAAAAATCTAAAACACACTTCATACTGAAAAACTCATTAATTGTCTCGTGAAAACGATTAATATAATGTATCGCTAAACAAACAACGCATGAGATCGGAATATAAGTTTGAGACGCGTATCATCATGACAGTATCTTGGCAAGAACAAAGCAACTTCTTTGAAGACGGATTCCTTCGAAGACAGAGGCAGATTTACGACGCCCAGTCGCGTGGAAGTTTTCATGCTGCGCGCAGACCGCACCGTCGCCGTGACGGTCCTCTTCACAAGGGGAAGCACGGAGCGCGCTCCACGGCAGTAGCACCGGCGCCCCCGACACCTCACGCACCGCTGGCTGACTGTCGCATCAGCGAAGCGAGCATCTCACAAGTGAAGCACGGCGCTCCGGTTGCTGCTCTTCAAGAGCTACTGTACTGTGGAAGTTGGTACAGGGAAGAAAAGAACTCTTGGAAGTGGAAGACGATCATGAATAAATATGTTGCAGAGCTCTAAAGCCCCAAGAAAAAAATTATTGCAATCTGCAAGTGAGCAATGCTCAGTGGCAGATAAAGCAAAATACAGAATAAAAGTATTCATAATAACATTAATAAGAGGTTAAATAACAAATCATTGCCCAAATTCTGAAGATACACACACATACTTGGTATAAAATGGTAAGACAAAGTAACAACGAGAAACCAAATACATTTAAGAAATTAATTATCTTCGTGAGGCCCATATGTGTGTATATTCACATACATACACACACAAATACAAAAGATACGCTCCTACGTACAAACATGCTTCAATACACACATATTCATTGCTCCTCGTTTACCCTTAATGTAAAAGTAGTTGCTATAATATAATAAAAAATTAATAACTATAAAAAATAAAACCAAAACTGATGCTGTGAACAATCATGCACACTTCACTACACCTCACTACACTACACTAATTTGACGAGTCCTAAAGCCCCACAAAAAAAACAAAAAACTACACTAATATTCACACTGAGCGTTTTCTCTACCCTTAGACTCCGTTCACCTCACTACACTGCACTTCATATATCAACCTTTTTCGAAGAAGCAAGACGATTTTGCGGAAACATTTTACTCTTTTTGGTATGTTCGTAAGTATTGCTGCAGGTACGTTATTCAAGTCCGCAATGACTCTATTCACAAATCAGTATTTACCAATATCCGTAAACTAAAAGAAACGTCCAAAATAAATAAACTTCAATGTCAAAAAAGCACATGAAAACTGCGTATGCATATGGGGGAAAACCGCGTCCATTAATAATCAATTGTCCCAAAATATTATAGTCACTTTTGTACGTAATTGAAAAGACTAAATCACACAACTAAAATGTCGTTCTTTAGAGCGTTAAAACGTGTATTGTTGATTATTATTTCATCTTTTCATTTCCGATATAACAATATTAACAAATTATGCCAAGAAAAGAAGCTACTCATTTATTTGAAAACGGTGTTCCTTGACTACTAAAGTCCTGACAATTGTCAGTGCTGACGGTGCTGACGAATATCTCAATGCTGGAAGGACTTGTAGTTGAGTTACGTGATGCTCCTTTGTTTATCATCAAATACTATTGATAACGTTATCAGTATTAGTATATTCCTAACGATTCTGATGTCTAGTTTATATCGACAATGCTAAATATGACACCGAATAAAACTTACCTAGGACAAGGGAAAAGTAATATCTGCCTGCAGAAAGGTAGAATAGTCTGGCTAAATAAAAGTAAATACTCATATTATCGTCGTGAATGTTTGTTTCGTTGACATAGTTAACTAAATCGCTCTCAAGCGAGGTAACAAGCAAGGTACCATCCCATCAATTTCTATCAAGCGTCCAACGGCAGTGACGGATTTAAAATTTGTCAAAGAAGTTTATTTAATACATAAAGTTAAACTTTTATTATTCGGAAATAAATCGTGAATATTAACTACAGTAAAAATCCAAAATTAATAATAAAAAAGTATAAATGACATTCCTACCTACAAAAATCCGCCTCTACCCGAAGGAAAACTGGAGGAAAACCCGGTCATGGAGAAAAGGTTTTCACAAAATTTTCCCTACCAATTATACAAGTACTGTAGTACAAGGAAAATGTAATAAACGAGTGGAAAAGATTTAAATATTCTTTGAATCTTAACGAATTGGATACAAGATATTTCATTTCCAAATTTTCGCGATGATGTTCGATATCGTGTTTCTGTTAAAAATTTCGTTCCGACAATAACTCACTAACAAATAAAAGCAACCAAACCGAACATATATAGTATGAATTCCAAATATAGTATGAATATTTGCAATAAAACACTTTTTTGTAGGTCTTTAGGGCTCGTCACCGGCAAGGTCATTAGAGCCTTTGCAGGTAGGGAAAAATTCAGTTTCACCCCATAGAGAAAAGCCATAAACACTCTTCCCCGTGTGTGACACTCGCCGAATATCTCGACCTTATTCCATAAAAACCCACCTGAATTTAACAAATATCTAAGTGAGGAAAAAATTCAAAATTAAACCGTCCCGAGGATATGTAGGAGGAGCCCCGATCTACTCATAAAATTAAATAGTTTATTAACCTAATTCACCTCATTTCCGAAAATAATTGGCCAAACTGCAGCAAGACCAATTTGTCTCCGTATTCTGGTGTATTTTCTACAATCAGTTAGCAGGTGACGCACTGTGAGAGCAGAGCTAAACTCCTCACAAACGCGTTCATCATCAAGTAATAAGAGGTACTTTTTCCTTTCAACAGCCAACCACACATTTTTTCATTCACTCAGAATCCTTGTCTTGATGGAATTTAGGAGATCCCTTTTTGAAATCGTAAAGAAATCCACGTAATTATTCAGACATGTCGCTTTCGCAGAAACGCCTGTTTCCTCATTTCCTCTTATTCCCACGTGTCAAGAAGACCAGCAAAAAAAATGTTCTTTCCATCACTTTGAAGCGGAAATAGCATATCCTGGATGTTCTAATTCAGCTCATAAGCTGAACACACAGTCTATACTGCTTGAAGAGCATTTAAAGAATCAGAACTAGTCAGGAAATTTGATCCGGGGTGCACTTTATTAATCGCAGTGTTCTCAATATCGCGTAGCACTAAGCGCTGTAAACGCTGCTCAGGTCGCCAAGACAGTAGCCACACATCTTACTAGGAAACACCACGAAGCAGCCGACACCATCAGACTGCTTCGACCAGTCTGTGAACACAGGGATATGGATTGTTTTGTGGGGTTTTAGGGCTCGTCAGCATTGAGGTCATTAGAGCCCATGCAAGTAGGGAAAAATGCAGTTTCGCAACATAGAGAAAAGCCGTAGTGACTCTTCCCCGTGTGTGGGACTCGCTAAATATTTCGACCACACCCACTAAAAAACCCTCCTGAATTACACAAATATCTAAAAACAAAGATGAAAGAAAATAAAATAAAACAGTATAACACTACATTATATCACAAACAAGAAAAGAATTTCTGAATATTATATTTTCTAAATACAGAAACAAAGAATGAAAGGAAAGAAGACAAGAAAGATAAAAAGGGAATGCTTATTTTAAACCCTCCCGAGAATTTGTGGGAGGATCCTCCATCTACTCATATTTTCCAATAGTTTATTAACATTATCCGTTTCATTTCCGAGAATTGTTGGTAAATCTGCAGCCAGACCAATTTATCTCCGTATACTTGAGTATCTTCTGCAATCAGTTAGTAGGTGACGCACTGTCAGAGAACAGCTACACTCCTCACAAACGGGTTCATCTCAAGTAGTAAGAGATACCTATGAGTGAGAGGACAATGTCCTATGCGCAGGCGGGTCAGCAAGACCTCATCGCGCCGAGCTGGCTTACAGGAACTGCTCCATGACTTAACAGAAGATTTGATAATTCGGAGCTTATTCCTTTCAACAGCTAACAACTCATTGTTCCATTCACTCAGAATCCTCATCTTGACGGCATTTATGAGATCTCGTTTTGGAATCGTGGAGAAATCCACCCAATTCTTGAGGCATGCCGTCTTTGCGGAATCGTCTGCTTCCTCATTTTCTCTTATACCCACGTGTCCGGGAACCCAGCAAAACATTATGTTCTATCTATCACTTTGGAGTGAGAAAATTACATCCTGGATGTTCTGGATCAGCTCATCAGCTGGATACATATTCAGGATTGCTTGAAGGGAACACACCGAATCAGAACAAATCAGGAAATGTGATCCGCGGGAGCATTTTGTTGGTTGCAATGCTCTTAATGTGGCGTAGCACTCAGCAGTGTAAACACTGCACAAGTCGCCTAGTCGGTAGCCACGGATCACACGGGGAAAAACCACGGAGCAACCGACACCATCAGCGTGCTTCGACTCCGTCGGTAAACACAGAGATATGCTTCCGGTGTTTGTCGAGGATTAGGTGAAAGTATACCCTCAACATCGGATCTGGAGTGTTCTTTTGGTCATGATGCAGAAGATCGAAAATAATCTTCGGTTTGTGCAGATCCCAAGAAAGAGACTTACTAAAACCTTGGTGTAAAACATTAGGTGTGCGTTTATTTAAGGTTTCTAAAATTTGTTTGGAGCGATATCTAAATAGTTTAGTAGCTCTCAGTCTGTTGTAAAAAAGGATGGAAGAAGAGGAAGGATGAAAAACCGCGTTGTGCACCAGATTGTCGGGTAAGGTTTGCACGTGACAATAGTGTCATAGCATGAGGAGTTTCCGCCGGAGGTAAAGAGATGGTTCGCAACTCTCGGCAAACAAACTCGGAATGGGACTAGTGCGATAGGCTGTCGTTACTAGTCGAATTCCTGCATGGTGGACACATTCCAACTTCTTTAAATAGCTTGCACGAGCAGAGCTATATACAACGCAGCCATAATCGAGCCGAGATCTTATGAATGCTCGATAAAACTGGTGCAGGGAGTAGCGATCAGCGCCCCATTCCCTGCTACTGAGGCACTTCAATAAATTCAGAGATTTTAATGTTCTTGCTCTTAGGTCTGTTAGATGTTCAATCCAATTCAATCTCTGATCAAAAATCAGACCTAGGAATNCCATGTCTGTCTCTGATAAAAGATTAAACCTAAGAATTTTACATAAAGGAAGAATTTTACAACGTTGTTCCCCAAGGCGAGGTGAGGCTCTGCCATAAGGTTTGGTCTCCTACTTAAAAGAACACAGCGTGTTTTCTCAGCACAGAAACGAAAACCTGTCGTTTTCGACCAGTGATATAATCCATTGAGGACGAGTTCAATTTGTCGCTCCGCATCTGTGACTCTCTGTGATGAACAAAGGATAGCAAAGTCATCAACATAAAGAGAGAGTAAAACAAGACTCTTTACAACAGACGTTATGCTGTTTATGGCCACTGCAAATAAGGTGAAACTCAAGACTGAGCCCTGAGGAACACCG
>NNCF01128950.1:40686-145756 GCA_002313205.1 Laupala kohalensis
TACGCAGCCAGGGGGCACCGTTGACCAAGCTACGTGAATTGCGTTCAAGGCAGTATCACTGCAATCCTACGCTTGGGCGCGTGGCGGTCGCTCGTCCTGCAAACAATTACGTAGTTCACTTGTTTCATTTTTTATTGTATGTTTTAAGCCTGCTTTCGTATGAGAAGCCGACCTTTTAGGAAGAAAATACGTATTGTATCGTATATTATTGTTTTATGCTCATAATTTCATATTGAACCATTTATTTTTCATTCGCATTCTTTATACTGTGAAGTATTTCTTACTTGAATGTATTATTGGCTAGGCAATTTAATTCTTCACGACAATGAAATCTTGTTTGTTATAAGCACGAATCAAATTAATTCTACTTCAACAATAGGTGTATATATTATTGGAGTGATCTTATTGCATTCGTTGATTCTTGTGAAACATTGCTTCAGATAACCAGCAGCGGCAGCTGTGTGGAGAAGCGGAGTCTTGAAGTTAATTTTCTGTGTGTATTGTCGACAAGGCAGACGCTGCTTGCTTCTAGAGCTGAGTCTTCAAGCTATTATTCTGTGTTTGTGTTTGTACAATAGGAGAACAGGTGAGCAGGGGATTGTGTTTCTGACCTACACGGCAACTCTACCTCTTGCTCGATCTTCCGTGGGGTCGTCATATCTGAAGCTGCTGTATCCTCGCAGAGAGGGTGAGAGTTCTGGTAAAATGTGTGTCTCTTGCAGCCAAATACAGATTGGATTACGACGCGCTAAGTGTTGTAACTCTTCACGTCGAGTTCTATAGCCATTAAGGTTCCACTGAATTATTACCAGTGAAGTATGCCATTACTTTTTGGAACCTCTTGGGTCAGGCTCGTGAAAGTGAAGTTTCGCGTCACCATCGGACAATACACAATCTGACTCGGAGGAAGCGAGTATACCGGAAAAACGATCCATGCCAAACTGCCAACGATTTGGAACAGATTTTTTTAATAGATAAATAAATATTCGATTCAGTCTCTACATTCAATTCTTACTCAGGACGCATATCCACCATGACTATCATATCAGTGAACAACATTTACATATTAATATAGTGCCGACCTATATCACCAACAAGGAAAAACCAGAAAAAACGGAGGAATTCTGGAAGCAAATAGACAACATAACGCAAAAGATCCCAAAAAATTACGTTAAAATTCTCATGGGCGATTTTAACGGACAAATTGGTGAAGAAAAGAACTTAGGTATTGTTTCGAAATGATCCTGCAGGTAACTGATAAAAGTACACCTGGACTGAACGGACACCTCTTGCGTGCAGGTGCGCTACACGCTTGCGCAGTTCGTCAAAATTGACGTTCCCGCCTTGAAGATATATTAATATTCTTCAGTATCCTCCCGTCCCGGGAAGACGGAGGTGCCCTATGAGAAGGGCTCACGCATGTAATAGCTCGCATAGTTCAAACTTACGCCGCCAGGGAGTGCCAGTGACCGGCACACTAAGATTATTTTGCAATAGCGCCGAAGTTCTCCGCTTGAGTACGCTTCGGTGGGTCTCTTGACTGTCAAAAAATACGAGCTTCATCTGTTTCATTTATTATGGCTGCTTTTCTAGGTTCACGAAAACGCAGGAGAAAGGATTCGTATTGTATCGTATATTATTGTTTTATGCTCATAAATTCATATTGAACCATTTATTTTTCATTCGCATTCTTTATACTGTGAAGTATTTCTTAATTGAATGTATTATTGGCTAGGCAATTTAATTCTTCACGACAATGAAATCTTGTTTGTTATAAGCACCAATCAAATTAATTCTACTTCAACAATAGGTGTATATATTATTGGAGTGATCTTATTGCATTCGTTGATTCTTGTGAAAACACTGCTTCAGATAACCAGGCAGCGGGAGCTGCGTCGAGAAGCTGATTCTTGAAGTTAATTTTCTGTGTGTATTGTCGACAAGGCAGACGCTGCTTCAAGTTAACTTTCTGATGTTTATTTGTGAACAGGTATTAAGTTGGCAAATGGTAAGGACACAACAAACGAACTGCAATGGTATGCGACTCATTCAACTCTGCAGAAGTCACGACTTGTTCTTCAGGTCAGCTTTCTTTAACAAGAAACCTTCCAAAACAAAGACATCGAGTTGCTACAATTTTATTAGGCGATTTACAAATGGATCATGCCATGAAATCCCGTGTAAATGCAGCACAAATCATGAAACTCCTTAGAGGACTAGACTTAGATTTTGATTACTATCCCATACAATTTTCTTTAGATATTATTCCTGAAAAAAGAAAATTCAAATTAAAAGCTCCACAAAGCAAAGACGATTTGCTAAATATTAAAGGGAATACACAATTTACAACAGGGACAAAACTATTAAACCCACAAAATTGGAAAGAACTCCAATCAGTACTTGTACAAAAACAGCAAAAAGTAGCACCATGTACCAAAACATGCTTGGTGGTTGGATGAATGTGATCAGCTTATTCAACTCAGACAAGAGGCTTGGTCGAGCAACAGTTGTAAAAAGTCCCTCCAAGATCTTAATGATGTTAGGAAAACTGAAACAAAATAGATTAGGAGAATTCGGAAACTGAATGAAGACGCAAAATTACAACAAATAGAAGAAGAATTCACGAATAACAATTTAAGGAACTTCTATGAAAATTATACAGAAAACAACCAAATATTCTCCACCGTAGCTTTACTTGAAAGGATGAGGACGGGGAACTTTCACAATGAAACGGTAAAAATTGTGAAATCTTAGCCAGTTACTTTTCCAAATTACTCAATTGTGAGAAAACAAAATAAAAATTCTCTTTTAATCCCATTAAGCGAAACGCAGATTGAAAACCACCAATTGTACGGGAAATCAGCGAAATATTAGAATCGTTGAAAACTAATAGAGCATCAGGAGAACACAAAATCACGGAAGAATTATGGAAAAAACACGGGAGAAAATTTTATCATGAAATAGAGAAATTCTAGAATAAATCTGGCGAACTGAAAAAATCCTTGTGGAATGGAAGACAGCTATCATACACCCACTACACAAGAAAGGTAGCAAGACGGACCCTAACAACTACCGTGGTATTTCACTCCTTCCAGTTACTTACAAAATTCTGTCTAAAGCCCTTCTCAACCGTGCAGAATCTCAACTAGATCCCCAACTTGACGAAAATCAAGGTGCATTCCGGAAAGGAAGATCGTGTGCAGAACAAATTATTAATCTGAAAAACTAGATGATGTACTTCCACAATACATCAACCAAAAAGTATGTCACGTTCGTGGACTTTAAAAAGGCATATGATAGCATAGACCGAGAATCGCTCCTTGAAACACAAGCAGAATTTGGACTAATATTAAAAAACAACAAACATCATAAAGGAAACACAGATACCAAATCTAAAGTTAAATTTATTGGAGAACAAAGCAAAGGATTTAAAATAAACAGGTGTGTACCTCAAAGAGACGGTCTTTCTCCTCTACTTTTCAACTGCGACTTGGAAAAAGCTGTACGAGAAAGGAGAAAAGCTGGGGCTCCAACAAGGACCAAAATTCAAAGGTATGAGTTTAGACTGTTTAGCCTTTGCAGATGACATGGCACTAATTGCAAAAGACATTCCAGATGCACAAAAACAACTTGAAATATTAAAAGAACAAGCAGCAAAAATCGGATTGCAAATTTCCTTCGAAAGAACGAAATTTAAGACATATCAAAACGGTCCCAAAGGAACTTAAAATTGGCAATAACAAAATATCCCGCACTTAACCTTCAACCTTCAACAGAAAATTAAAACAGTTAAAAGTCAAAGAACGCAAAATTATGAGAAAAATCCTTGACCCTGAAATCAAGAATGAAATAAATTACCCGAAACCAAATGAGGAAATCTACAAACAATCCCAAAATTACAGATTCAATACGAATACGAAGAATCCAATTCATGGGACATTTAGAAAGACTGGGTCCCAACAGGCTAACACACCAGATTCGCACTTTTTTGAAAAATAAAACCACCAAGCCAAATTGCTACAAACAAACAGAAAGGGACCATGAAGAATTAGTATCTCCAAATTTACAAGATAGTGATATAATTAGAAAAATTACTAAATCACGGGGTTTCGAGAAGGAAAAGAAAACCGAACCAAACTCATGGTCTGAGCAACGAAAACAGACCCTATCGTTGCGCAGGAGGGATTACTGGGCTAAAAAGAAGACCATTAAGTGTTGGTCCTAAGCGACCTATTTGCGAAGATGAAGGATACCTGTTGAAATATAAAATACGGACATATTCATAAATCTATTTAGATTTACAAATTAAACATTCAACAATTGTTAATGACTGCATTCGTTCAAAAACCAATCACAAAACTGTTATATCCTCGTCTTCGTACTCTACAGAGAAGTGTACGTATTCACAAACACAATTTTAATATCATACATTTTTGTGCCGAATAAAAATCACTAAATATTGCCTCAAAATTGAATATAAAAATATAAACGATATTCGTCAAAATAAAATGATTTATGTGTCATATAACCATGTTCGCAATTTATATCTTTGTGACAGAGGAAGATGAAATATATCAAACGTAACTAGGTTCATGACGTATACGAGTATGGATCCGTAGATGTCTTTGGAAGTGAGTAGCAAGGTTGATCACTGTTCCTGTGCCACGGAGTGCATAGCATTGTGCATTGGGGAATTCTCGGAGATTGCCACCAATTTGGCAGCCGTCACCGTCAGCTTCTCGACTGATCCATCATCGAACAGTGGCGGTTCATCTGTTCAACCACTGCGCATCTCATGTATTATGACAGAGACATGCAAACGCTATAGTCAGGGAGAGAGGTTCTTTCGCGAGGGGTCAAGTACGCAATATGGGTAGAAGGTAGAGACTGAGGAATATAATGTTTCATACAGAAAACCATTAAAAATTCGTGTTCAATACATTGTTGATGCTGGTTTTTACAAAACATGTTTCTTTTATTGGTATTTTATATATATATATATAATAACAAATAATTTTTCTATTTTACCTTTATTCCCTTAACTGCATCAATTTTTTAACTTCATAACTTTTTGTTTCAATCTTTATACGAATATAATATTTACCCGTGTAATATGATGAATGGCATCATTGAGGATTGGCTCACTCCAAATTTACTGCGAGAAATTATATGAAGTTAAAAGCGAAATAAAACAAGAATATTACATTTTCTACTGAAAGAATAATTAAATGTCAATATACTTAAGTAGCAAACGTTTCTGAACTAAAAAAAAGGTTGAATATATTGTGTTACTGATATGCAGCAGGTCGATCTATCAACAAACCTGTTTGTTCAATATTTTGAAAATCACCAAACCTTTTGATTGTACTTAAATGAAGAGTATAATTCAAAGCAAGCATGAATTCAACCGGCAATCATCCTTTCTTAACAGTCTATTTTACAAATTTATCAGACAGGCGCAAAGTCCTAGAGCAGCATATAGTATCCTAAAGATTTCAGTTTCAGTTTGGGACTATTGGTCATTGAAGGAATTCAGAATTCATTGAAGGGAATTAATCCCAACAAGGTAATGATACTAATGAATGTCTTGTACAGGTAGCCATAACCTACACCTCTTGGCACACTCGAACGTATAATTTAGAGATTAAACCGTATTCTCTACATAAAAGAAAAACATAAATTTTAAGATTTTATAACTCGACTCCTGAGTTGCACTAAAAGTACAAAATATTATCATTACAGTTAAATTTTGATGCCAATAATGAGAACATGGGCGCATATCAATACCCTTTTTTTGTGGGGGGGGGCTCGTCGACATCGAGGTAATTAGAATCCTAAAAATTTGTACAGGTAGGGAAAATGCAGTTACACACAAGGAGAGCCAACATGACTGCCCGCGTGTGGGACTCGCCGAATGACTCAACCATACCCACTAAAAACCCTCCTGAATTACAACTCAAAACTCAAATATCAACATATCTCAAAACATTACATATATTATAAAAAAGGAGAGGAAGAGGAAGAAAGAGGAAAATGAAAGATACCCTTGCGTCGGGATCGAAAAGAACCAGAGGTGACCAAGGAAGGTCAGGAAAGAGCAATGAAGGAGCCAAGCACAAGTAAGTGGAAGTAATGCCAGGCTCAAATCAATACACATAAAATATTCCCAAATCAATACACATAATATATTCTATGAAGTTCATTGCAAAATTGTGTAATCTATGTAAGAAATATTCTTTCAAATCGCAACGAAATATGTGAATAATTTCGGTATTAATTATTCTCAAGGTGAGTTAATTTTGATGTTAATGCAGTCAGTTAACTTTTATTTTCATGCGTATTGATTGTAAAATTTGCCCCTCTGTAGGAGAAGTTCATTGATAACTAACACCTCCACTTCAATTTACTAGTCGATCATAATATTTCTTGGAAGCCTAATGGACAGTATGTGATTTGTGTCTCTCGTGTGGAAGCAATATACGTAGCCCGGCAACATGATTCTTGCGGTCGTATTGACATTAATTTATTTTATTACACAACTCAATGTCAATTCAACCACGCGCCATAACAGATGTATCTTAAATGAGCCTTTTTAAAATCCCTAGAGCAATATTAATTAATAATATTACCTCGAATAATATTGCTAGTTCAACACTCGGTAGATCAATAATGCAAGAACAAAAGCAATAGATCTTGGTTTCGTTCTTATTGATATTTATCCGACAGAGTACAATGACCGTTTGCCGCTGGGCTACGCGTTCCCCACTTACGATCATTTGGTTTAACCACCTTTAAATCTCTATATACCCTCCATGAAAAGATGTAATTTATTTACTGAGTTATTCCACACGCATGCCATCAACGAGTCATTCCTTCAACGTTTGATATTATCATGTTTTACGCTTTTACGCTTTTAGCAGCTCCTAATGGATAGTGTTAAACGTACAATCGGAAACTAAAAACATATTCCATTTTTCGTGTTATCTTCCTGTCCGTATTCTATTATTTCGTGTTATTTGTTTGTATTCTATGATTTTAGTTTTTATATAGTATATAGAAATTTTTGTAAACGTAAAAAATTTGAAAGCGAGAATTTGCAGCTCACCGTTTTGGCGATCCTTGATTCTTAAAAAATGGTTTTTGGCATAATGTCCGTCCGTCTGTGCGCAGCGATTCGAGTAGATGGATGACTCAATTGAATTCGCATTTACGATACAATTTACTTGTTGTTGATGCACGTGCTCTATTTTTTCTTTAAATCAATGGGTACTTCACATGAAGGTCAAAATACTCTTTTGAATGTTTCTCAAAGAAGGTTCGAATTATTTTGATTAAATTTTCTGTATGTTAAGTGCAATAAGTATGCGTTACAGCAGTATTGGCGGTATTTTGCTCGAATGTTTGGTATAGACGCAGTAAAATAATTTGTCAGCTACACTTACACATTAGTTCACAGATTCAAGAAACTTGAATAATACTTAGCAGTATAAATGGACCAAGCAGACAAAGAATATGCATTTCGTGAACTGAAATGAAAGATATGATAATTATAAAATACATAGGTCAGCAAACGCACTGCAGATACGAAAATACTTGAATTTCTGTATACAACGAAATTACATTTACATAACACTTTTACGATATTTATAGAACTGAGACATCGCTATATGTTTTGAAATAATATTATGAATATTTATTTTACTTTAAAATTTCAAATAAAAGACAGTAATAAGTTCATCTAGCGACTTTGAGCATGGATAGAACACTACAAGACGACCACAATAAAGAGAACCACGCCAGAAATGACCCTATCACCATATAATTTTTTGTCACACTATGCTGCAGACGGAAAAACGTATAAGAGAAAGTATGTGCAATGGTTTTGCACCATTAGTTCATTTACGTTGTTGTTGTTTTTTGTTTTGTTTTTTGTTTTGTGGGGCTTTACGGCTCGTCGTCATCGAGGTCATTAGAGTCCTCAAATTACGTACAGATAGGGAAAATGCAACTACGCACCAAGGAGAGAAAACATGACTCTCCCCGCGTGTGGGACTCGCCGAACAACTGAAGCATACAACATATCAAAACATATATACCAAAACATTACAAAAAGTAAAATGAAAGATACCCTAGCCCTCGCAACCGAGTAGCGTCGGGATCGAAAAGGACAAGAGGTGACCAAGGAAGATCAGGAAAGAGAAAGAGGAGCCTTTAACAAGTAAGTGGAAGTAATGCCAGACTCAGCTCGGGGCCCCGTGTTTGCCAAACACGTACTTACTATACGTAAGTCCCATTTACGTTGTTGTAGTTTATTGGCGTTATTGTAGTTTACGTAGTTCTTCATTTACGTATTACTAGTAAAATATTCAATGGCGAGATTTTAATGGCAATATATATTTCGTATTTTCCAGATATTGAGTCTAAAGTATTATATGCGCAACTTACCATGCGACCTTAAGTAGGTCCATCTGCGATTCTGATTGAACAAATGAGTAAATGCCACTAATTTCATATTTATATTGTAATCTGCTGTTTTTATGGTCAGCCAGGTCGTACCTCAGCAATCTGTGCATTTGGTCTTAACTGTCTCCAATAATCGAGAATTATTAAAACGCATGTTATTAAGACCGTTTTCAGGCTTCGGCCCACGATCCCGAAAAGACTTGGTATATGAATAATTTTACTACTAATTTTTGAAAATTTTAATGTTTTATAAACTTTTTAAAATTTAGAAAAAAGCAATATCATCAATGTGAAAAATGTAGATACTAATTCTACTATAATTAACGTCCATTATATAATCAAATTACATAAATAATTTATGACTTACGTCTTTTAACGTATGAAAAGTATATTTTGTACCACCTGAAGGCTTCAACATAAAATTGAAACGTTGTGAACTTTAAACCACATTATATATTATTTTCGTCCGTTCAAGGTCGAAAATCTTTAATTATTTATTCATTAATAATAATGCAACTATGCAAATTAACAATAACAGTAAAAACGAATCTTTATCATATTTTTAAGGTTATATTTAAATGAACATCAATTTCTCCTACGGGAAAAAGCGTTTACAGACAAAAAATGTCAATGTACGGAGGTTTTTGATATTAATCGACTAAAATTCTAGGGATTAAAGGGTTCCTGGTGAGTATTCATTAATTTCGTTAGAATTATTTTTTTCATTATTATTTTATCTCAGGGGTGTACCTGGTAAGTTGGTCAGTTGCGGGAATGAAATACGAAGGAGTCCCTATCTGTAGTTATTGAAAGAAATGTCTATGCCGCATGTATTAAGAATAATGGATTTCTGCATGACAATTACGGTTGTTCTTTATCTGAGAGTTTGTCTATGTTTCTCTGAAGTAGATTGTGCAGAATTCTGTACTTGAAATAATTGTGGGAAGAAGTTTTTGTGCGAGTTTTCGTCTGCTGGTGAATGTCGAATACTAGGTTGCTGTATTTGCTGATTTTCTCTGCGTAGGTCTTTTCAATGTTTACATTATTGGGGATGGCTTCATCAATGATGGTTATTTTATTTCTTTTGTCTAAGATGGATTCTTTTTTAGTGGAAACTGGAAACATTTACCCACCCCATAGGAGGTATTGGGATTGGGTTTTATCTATACAGAAAGGAAGTTCATCCTGACCTATGTGGATAATTATTAATTAATTCATAATTTTTTCGGACGATGTGACATGTCTACAAGAGAGCAGCTTTTAGTCCGACCTTCATGATATTCTCCCCGAGACCTAGCTATTACAAATTCTTCTTAAACCTCTTCGATAAAGTACCTTCGACAGATATCGCTGAGGAATAATTTCAACCTTGCCTAATTTCCATATATACTTGATCTCAATTGCTAGCAGACAAATTAAATGGATTATTCAATAAGGATAAGTTCGGGAAGAATGGGTACGTTAGTGTAGATGGGAAGCTAGTGGAGTGATAATGGGTAGTGAAGTGAAATGATACGAGGTAAATAAGTGATTTAGAAAAGGTGGCAAAGGAACTGTGAAATGAAGTGCACGAAAGGGGAAAATCGAGTGTTTGGGTCATCAGTGAAATAAAATAATTAGTCATCAGTGCAATAAGTTTTTTTACCAACTATTTAGATGTTTCAGGGTAGAATGTTTTTATATTTAATACTTTAATATTAGTTGAATCATATAGTTTAATGATTTATTTAGCAATTATTTTATTTCAGTGCTCTGTGATATGTATTTTTGTATTTTTTGTATTGTATTTCGTTAGATACTGCCATCGTGTAAGATATGCCAATTGCGGTAAATAAATAAATAAATAAATAAATAATATTATTATTATCCAGCTGCGATAACGATGACTCTCCTGGGGAGTAGCCCAATGCGAAATCTGACTTTACAGTCATAAAGAGAAAGTCTAGACACAAAAAAAAGAAGAAGAAATAAATACCAGAGGACCAAGTTTATATACCTCAGACCATGTTCAAAGCATGGATACATGGGTTTCTTGGCAAGGTAGTGTAATCTGAGATTTTAAGATTGTTGGGTGTGCATTTGTAGACGTGCCCAAACCTTTGAAAGGAATTGGACATCCCGTTTCGGAGAAATCTATTTCTGAAGATAATGTAAACATTACGCATTGGTAAATTGCGTAATTTGTTTTGCTGATCTCTAGTTAACCACACTACGGGGAGCCCCCAAATTTTAATAGAAGTCATTAAGAACTTAAGACGAAATGAGAAGAAACAGTGATGGTTTTAGATATAAAGAGAGGACTCACAAAGAGAGTGTACTTAACCCTGGTAGTAGACATCACGACTAAAAACTGGGAAAGTTTTGAAGAAAATGAAAAGAAAATGTGATCGGTGTGAAGAACTTCTGCATTATTTTTAAACGTAGTTTTTAGAACCCATTCTTCAGAATTATAGTGCTCTTCCATTATACCTGGTCTTAAAAAGATAATGGCGAGGATCGAGATGAGATTTTTGTAGATTGACTTCTCGCAGTTGATAGACATTTTCTTTGGGTTTTACGGGTCGCCGAAACCCAGGTCATTAGAGCCCTAAAAATTTTGTACAGGCACGGAAAAATGCTGTAACGCACTAAGGAGAGCCAACATGACTCTCCCCGCGTGTGGAACTCGTCTAATAACAAAACCATACACACTAAAAAACCACCTGAATTACAATACATCCAAACATGAAAAAGGAAGAATAAAAGTGAGAGAGACAACAGTTTCCTAAAAATTTATAACAACCGAAAACAAAGAAAAAGTTAAATTTAAAGAAAAAAAAAGGAAATTCAATGCGAAAGAGAAAAAGATATTTAAATCAAAACCCTCCCGAGAACTTTTAGGAACCCCGTTTTGTCTTTGGATTTAAGCAATGACATACGAAGAAAGATCAAATACTGTTCCAGAGGTCACATTCCTGAAGAAATCTAAAAAGACGTATCAAAATCGGTTCATATTGCCCAAAAATAACGTTCAAACTGTTCGGTAGTTGAAATCGTGTCGCCGTCGGCTGGCACTATGTATGGGACACTCCACAAGAAAGTGTTCCACCGTAAGTTTTTTCAAGTTTCACAGATGGGGAGAGGTTCACCGCATAAGAGATGGGTAAGAGAGCAGTGACCAATACGGAGACGTGTAAGATTTACTTCTTCACGTCTGTTTGCATGGGATGATGACACTCAGTTCGTAACAGAGACTTTTACCTTCCTCAGCTTGAAGGCGCAAGTTTGCCATTCGGCTTGCCATGTCCCAGGAAGTGGCGATCGCATGGCAACATTTGAATCTGACGTAGGAACAGATGAAAGGTCAAAGACTGCCCTCTGTGCTCCCCGCTTCGCTGCCTCATCAGCTTCTTCATTACCCACAATACCAAGGTGTCTAGAAAATCAGCAAAGGACTATTTCAAAATTTGAAGTTGTAGATGGCTCATTAGATTCTGAATTGTAAGCGTAATGGTCTCAGAAGTGTACAGTAAAGACACTGACCACAGAGCACAAATAGAGTGATTGCGTAGAAAAACACGCCGTATTAAAGATAGCTTAATGAACTTCAGCGCCTCAAGGATTGCAAATTTCTCAGTAGTGTACACGCTATAAAAGGAATGGAGGCGAAAAGAACAGGTGGCACGATGGCAGTGGAAAGCAACACCTACGGAATTATTCATTGCTGAGCCATCAGTGTATATGAACATATGATCCAAATAGAGGTTTTTTAGTTCTCCGAAGTGCTACTAGTACACAGCATCCGGAGTGTCTTGTTTTGAAAGTTGAGGCAGCCGAATGTTGGAGGTTGTTTGCCTGAAGGACCAAGGTGGTATGAGAGAGTGTGGGTATTTCACTCGACAAGATAGTTCGATGACGTTTTCCTCCTGCAGCTGTTTAAAACGGACACTCGCTGGGCGAGGTAACGAATGTCTTGCAGAGTAAGATAAAATAAATTTTAAAGAATGTGGGATTTGCCGAATGGGGTGATTTGAAACCTTTATCAGTTTCACTTCGTAAGATCCAAGTAGAATATCACGTCTCTTGTTAAGAGATGGTTCGCCTGAGTCTATTAGTAAACATTCTATTCGACTAGTGCGGAAAGCACCAGCTGCTATTTGGACACTTGCATGAAGGATACTGTTAAGGTACCTAAGTGTCTTTTTTTGTGGGGCTTTACCGCTTCTCGACATCGAGGTCATTAGAGCCCTAAAATTCTGTACAGGTGAAGAAAATGCAATTACGCACTAAGGAAAGCCAAAATGACTCTCCCCGCTTGTGGGACTCGCCGAATGACTGAAGCATACCCAATAAAACCCTTCTGAAATACAACATATCAATACATATATACCAAAATATTACAACAATGCAAATGAAAGGTACCCTAACACACGCAATCGAAAAGAACAAGAGGTGACCAAGGAAAGTCAGGAAAGAGAAAGGAAGGAACCCTGCACAAATGGTATATCCTACAGAAATGCATACAGAATGACTTGGATACAGAAAAACTAAAGTCGGTAGACATGCTCCATTCGTGTATACGGTTTAAAACCAATTGCAGTTACCTCTCGATGACAGTGATACTACTCGACAAACAATAGATGGCAAAGTCGACAACGAAGAGAGACGCATGTACCGCTTCCCGAACCACTGACGCAATGTTATTTATGGCTATAGCAAAAAAAGTGACTATTTAAATTGAACCCTATGTGACAACGTTTTCCAAAGGTTGATTTAATGACAAATAAGTACCGAAACGAACGCGGAAAGACTTGAGATAAGAAACACTCCAGGAACAGAGGAACACAATCTCAGAATACCCACGACTGCAATGTGCGTAGAATTCAGTACCTCCTGGTTGTGTCATAAGCTTTTTCCAAGTAAAAAAGATGACCACAAGGCGTTGCCTCAATACAAACGCTGATGCGATGGTGGATAAAAAGGCAACAAGGTAGTTCAGCGCTGACCGCTGTTTTAAGACCGCATTGCATAATGGTCAGAAGATTTTGCGATTCCAGACAACCAAGAAAAGGCAACGATTAATCATTCTTTCTAATAATTTGCAAACACAGCTTGTCAGAGAAATCGGTCGAAAGTGCGACGAATTAGAACAATNGCCTCACGCCAATGAGCAGGGACAGTACGCTCATTCCAAATACAATTAAATAACTTCAGAAGGAATTTTATGCCTGTCTCTAGATGCTTTTGCAACGTATTATGCATTTGATAAGACCTGGGGCTGTATCTTTCGAAGACGCACGGGAAGAGGTCAGCTCCCTCATAGAGAAAGGAATGTCATTTTTCTCTTCTCTGCAACTGGAGAAATCCAAACAACAATTTTCCGCGCGACATTTCTGTTTGAAGAAACGTTGGAGAAAAACCCGAGGAGTTTGAGACTCTTTCGTANGCAATGCAAGATCCTCAGTTATGACTTCGGGTGAACTGACTTTTACATGAGATCAGCGATAGAAAAAGAGGACTATGTACCTTGAATCTTGCAAACTTTCAGCCTTACGATTGATGATGGAGTACGGCTTGTAAGAGATTAAATGTAAACCTTCCAGGACGACGGCTTACTTTCTCGAAGAGTTCGGTTTGCTCTGGCTCTGAACCTTTTAAACTCAATGAGATTTTCAACTCTGGGATACTTGTAAAACCGAGCTAAATCTTTCTTTCCAGCGCTGACCGCGTTTGCGAAATCCGAATTCCACCGTGGAACAGAGCAATGCCTTGAATTAGATAATGGTTTAAGGATGGCAACATCAGCGGTTTTAAAAATCGCGGTGGTGAAACGGAATGCCATAGCATCCACATCGGCGAAAGGTTCATCGCCATGATTGATGTTGCATTTAAGCACGTCTTAGACTTCTTTTTTTTCAATATCCACTGAGAGGGGCATGAAACCATGGGGCTAAAGACGTTGAAATGTATAAGAATCGGGTAGTGGTCACTCCCATAGAGATCGTCAAGAACTGTCCAGTCTAAGATTGGGGAAAGAGATGCAGATGACTAAATCCAACACCGACAAAGATTGGGAAGCTGTATAGAAGTGGGTGGAGTGACGTGTGTTAAGGAGCAATGTATATTATTTATTTAACAGTTTTTCAATGATATCGTCCTTTGAGTAGTTGTATTAAGGAGCCCACCTTGAATTATGGACACTGAAATCACCGACGATAAGAAATTGGGAATGGATAGTGTTCCATCAGACCAGCAAGATCTTTCTTCGTGAATGACTGCCGGGAGGGATATAAATGTTATATACATTAAATTTCAGGGATAGAAGGTTCACACTCGTACATAAGATACGAAAGACGCTTGAAATAGAGACTTCTTTGGCACAGGCCAAAGTGTCTACGAGCACAGCGACTCCACCGTGTGACCGTAGGTCGTCTTCTAAGTCTGCCCTATTTCAGGTGTAACCACGAGAGAGAAAAGAGTGTTTTGGTAAGAGATGTGTTTCTTGCAGGCATACTATTTGAGGAGAACGACAAAAAATTAAGAGCTTTAGGTCGTCTGAACAGGCATGAATGCCATTCAAATTACAGGAAAAAACAGCCAAAGTCTGGAGTTTATCCGCTCTTTCTTTAATGTTTGGATTTTTTTCAGACCCTGCTGTGGTCCCCTTCTCAGGAATGTTGCCGTGATCACTTCTGGAATGTTCGCTCGCGGATATAACAAGTCAACCATTTCTGCTCCTTAAGCGTCGGCGAATAGAGGAAGTTGAGCCGACATGGGAATCTGACTTTAAAGCGTCAGTTCTTCGGGACTGAGGGGAGCGAGTTGTCCCCCGGAAGTGATTACGAAATTGTCTTTGGGAGGATGGTTTCTTCGCGAGTTTCGCTTGCTGAATGTTAGTTGAAGTTGAAATAGAGTTGGAGACAGATACAGAGTTTTGTTTGGATTATACCTTATACTTTGTGGGTAGAAGTATTTGCACCTCAAAAATTCATCTTTTAAGACAGAAGGATCATCCAATGATGCGTGAACACCAGAATTACACATTTTGGGTTTTTACATTTCCTCCAAGACCATCTGACAGCCAAAAGAAACTGTACATGGATTCGGTGCGGTGACAGCTGTTGCAAAAGATTCGGTAATATTTATGGGATTTTTGATAAGGTACCAACGCGTGGACTCGAGGAAAGACACCCTTTCCGTAACGCAGATCCTTTGGATGTCTTTCTCCATGATATATTTTGGGCAGTTGTTGGAATTGGAAAGATAACTTTCCTTACAATTCACGCAGAACGGAGACGACGATCAAGCTGACGACTCGTGCAATGACTGTCCGCAAAATATACACCCTTCGCAGGGTAACTTGCACCGGGCGACTGTGTGACCAAATCTCTGACACCTGAAGCAGAGCAGAGGATTCGGTACATACTGGCGCACACGTAGGATATAAAAACCGCAGGATACGGTTTCCGGTAGATTTCTTTTTTGTGGGGCTTTAGTGCTCGTCAACATTGAGGTCATTAGAGCCCATGCAAGTAGGAAAAAATGCAGTTTCGCACCATTGAGAAGAGCCGTAGTGACGTCCCTGTGTGAGGGCCTCGCCGAATATATCGACCATACCCACTAAAAAACCCTCCAGAATTCAACAAATATCGAAATACAAAGATGAAAGAAAATAAAAGAAAACAGTATACCAATATATTATATCACAAAAAAAATTTCTGAATATTATATTTTCCAAACAGAAAAAAAAATAAAGGAAAGAAATCAGGAAAGATGAAAAGGGAATGCCAATTTAAAACCCTCCCGAGAACTTGTAAGAGGAGCCCCGATCTACTCATAACATTCAATAGTTTATTAACACTAACCGTTTCATTTCCGAGAATTGTTGGTAAATCTGCAGCCAGACCAATTCGTCGCCGTATAATTCTGCAATCAGTTAGTAAGTGACGCACTGTCAGAAAACAGCTACATTCCTCACAAACGGGTTCATCATCAAGTAGTAAGAGATACATATGAGTGAGAGGACAATGTCCTATGAGTGAGAGGAAAATGTCCAGCGCAGGCGGGTCAGCGAGACCTCGTCGCGACGGGCTGGCCTACAGGAACTGCTCCATGACTTAACAGAAGATTTGATAAGTCGGAGCTTATTCCTTTCAAAAGCTCACCACTCATTGCTCCATTCATTCAGAATCCTTATCTTGTCGGAATTTAGGAGATCTCATTTTGAAATCGTGGAGAAATCCACGCGATTCATGAGGCATGCCGTCTTTGCGGAATCGTCTGCTTCCTCATTTCCTCTGATACCCACGTGTCCGGGAACCCAGCAAAACATTATGTTCTTTCCATCACTTTGCAGTGAGAAAAGTACATCCTGGATGTTCTGGATCAGCTTATCAGCTGCATACATGTTCTGGATTGCTTGGAGGGCACTCAGAGAATCAGAAAAAATCAGGAAATGTGATCCGCGGGAGCACTTTGTAGTTCGCAATGCTCGCAATATGGCGTAGCACTCAGCAGTGTAAACACTGCACAAGTCGCCTAGACGGTAGCCACTGGTCTCACGGGGAAATACCACGGAGCAGCCGACACCATCAGCCTGCTTCGACCCGTCGGTAAACACAGGGATACGGTCCCGGTATTTGTAGAGGATTAGCTGAAAGTATATCCTCAACATCGGAGCTGGAGTGTTCTTCTTGTCATGATGCAAAAGATCGAAAATAATCTTCGGCTTGTGCAAAGCCCAAGGGGGAGACTTACTAAAACCTTGATGTAAGACATTAAGTGTGCGTATATTTAAGGTTTCCAAAATTTGTTTGGAGCGATATCCAAAAGGTTTGGTTGCTCTCAGTCTGTTGTTGTAGAAACGGATGGAAGAAGAGGATGGATGAAAAACCGCGTTGTGTACCAGATTGTCGGGTAAAGTTTGCAAGTGGCAAAAGTGTCGTAGCATGAGGATTTGCCGCCGGAGGGAAAGAGATGGTTCGCCACTCTCGACATACAAACTCGGAATGGGAATAGTGCGGTATGCACCCGTAACTAGTCGAATTCCTGCATGGTGGACACTATCCAAATTCTTTAAATAGCTTGCACCAGAGGAGCTATATACAACGCAGCCATAATCGAGCCGAGATCTTATGAATGCTCCATAAAACTGGTGCAGGGAGTAGCGATTACCGACTCATTCCCTGCTACTCAGACACTTCAATAAATTCAGAGATTTTAATGTTCTTGCTCTTAGGTCTGCCAGATGTTCAATCCCATTTAGTCTCTGATCAAAGATTAGACCTAAGAATTTTACAAAAGGGTAGAATCTTAGAACTTTGTCTCCAGGGTGAGGTGAGGTTCGGCCAGAAGGCTTGGTCTCCTACTGAAAAGAACACAGCTTGTTTTCTCGGCAGAGAAACGAAAACCTGTCGTTTTCGACCAGTGGTATAATCTATTGAGGACGAGTTGGATTTGTCGCTCCGCACCTGTGACACACTGTGATGAACAAAAGATATAAAAGTCATCGACAAAAAGAGACTGCAAAACAAGACTCTTTACAGCAGACGTTATGCTGTTTATGGCCACTGCAAAGAACGTCACACTCAAGACTTAGCCCTGAGGAACAATGTTCTCTCGGAAAAATAGATCCGAGGTGTCTCTTCCAATTCTGTAGCGGAAAGATCGTTGATCCAAAAAGGACATGAGCATCAGAGGAAGACGTCCTCTAAATCTACAGTCATAGATTTGTTGTAAAATTCTATGACGTCAAGTAGTATAATAAGCCTTCTCCATGTCAAAGAATATTTCGACGACATGTTGTCTTCGGACATAAGCATCTTGAATTGCTGATCCCATAAAAAGTAAGTTGTCCAGGTTGGAATGGAACTTCCTGAAACCACAATGAGATCGACTCAGCATGTTATGACTTTCAAGACCCAAGACGAGACATCAATTAATAATTCTCTCCAGAATTTTACCAAGGCAACTCGACAAGGCAATGCTTCGTTTACTACTGATGTTCGTTTTGTCCTTACCTGGTTTTAGTAAAGGGATAAGCGGAGCTTTCTTCCAGGAATTAGGGAATACTTCCTTCGGACAATGGAATATTAATGATATCCAGAAGGTATTCTTTTGATTCAAGACAGAGTTGTCTCAGCATTTCATAATGAATTGAATCAGGGCCAGCAGCAGTGTCGTGGACTGTTGCTAGAGTTGACTCAAGTTCCCACATAGAGAAGAATGAGTTGTAGGGTTCCATCACTGTTGCCATTTCTCTGTTGTTGGTGAGAACCCGACCCTGACAATTGAGTCCAGATATTAGGAACCAAAAATACCTTCCAGATATCTTTCGGATTGACTCCCATACCTTCGTGGACGATGTTGTTCTCTCAATGGTATTAAGAAACTATTTCCATGAGGTGGATTTGATTATTACTTTTGCTCTAGCAATCCGATATGCGGCGAGGTTTTCCGGAGATGGACTACACTTCAATGCTCTTCGCCTCGCGCGAATGGCGTGCTTCGCTCCANACCAGGGGACAAGAGATCTTCGCGGAAACATAGATGTTTTTGGAATGGATTCTTCAGCGGTATGATGAATCACCTGGGACAGATGATCGACCATCTCTTGGAAACTTTCTGGTTCTCTGGAAACAGCCAGAGACCGGTACAGTGTCCAGTTAGTCATTCTGAGAATTCATTTCTGAGGCTTGCATTCGGGAACAGTCAAATTCCCTGCAAGGACAATCAGATAGGATGATGGCCTCTACCATGCAGATCATCATCTACCGTCCATTGAAAGATATCAGCAACTTCAGGAGTGCAAATTGACAGGTCTATAGCAGTCCAAGACCCGGTGGCAAACGCAAAGTGGGTCATCTCCCCGGTGTTCAGTAGACATAAATCATCCCGCTCAAAGACTATTCAACAGTCGGCACCTGAGGCAATCGCTTGACGAACCCTTCACTACACTGTGGGCGTTGAAATCTCCGAAGAGGAGGAATGGTCGAGGAAGCTGGTGAATTAAATTTTTGAGTGAAGTCTCCGAAAAATCTCGTGTCGGAGGAAGATAGATTGAACACACGGTCATGACTGGCACGCTCTGAATTTTGACTGCTATAGCCTGGATGTGGATTTGTAGGAGAACAGGTGACCAGAGAATTATGTTTCTGACGAACACGGCAAATCCACTCTTGCTCGATCTCCCGTGGTGTCGTCATATCTGAAGCTGCTGTATCCTCGCAGAAATGGTGAGTGTTCTTGTGAAAGGTGTGTCTCTTGCAGGCAAATACAGATCGGATTACGACGCGCTAAGAGTTGTAACTCTTCACGTGAGTTCTATAGTCAATTAGGTTCCACTGAAGTATGGAAGCCATTACTGTTTGGAACCTCCGGGGTCAGGTTCGTGAATGTGTATTTCCGCGTCACCGTCGGACAATACGCATTCTGACTCCGAGGAAGAGAGCACAGAGACGTTCTTTTAATGTCTGTGCGATTTTTTGTTTGATGTTCTTCTTGATGTTATCAAAAATTGAACAGGGTTCAGGGGCTAAGCCCTAGAACCCTGCTTTGTCTTTGTCTATGTTTTTGTTGTAGTAGGTTTAGTACTACTTGGTGTTTTATGCTTGACAGCAAAGACTGAAATACCTTTCTTTCCGCATTTACACTGACATGTGCACGACGTTGTCGTAGACACGTCAGTGAAATCGGCCTGAACAGATACGGTTTTCATCTGTTTTGGAGTCTTGGCTGCGGTGGAGTAACTGGTAGAAAATACAGGGTGTAATGTCCTGTATTTCTTCTGCGCTTCACCGTACGGGATCTTCTCCGTAGTTTTTATTGCCTGCACTTTCTTTTTTCGAGAAAGGCGACACACACCCTGCTCCATACCGGGTGGCTGCCTGTGCAATTAATGCACTTTGCAGGCCCTGGGCATGAGACGCCGGGTTCGTGTGCCTCCTTTCCGCACTTTCCACAGGTATCTCGTCCTTTACACGATGTTGTCGTGTGTCAAAACCTCGGACACTTGAAACAGCGCAGAGGATTCGGAATAAAGGGACGGACCGGCAGTTTCAGCAATCCAGCCTTCAGATCCTAGGTAGTTTAGGACAGTCGAAAGTCACGATGAAGGAACTGGTCTTCTCCAGAACACCATTTACCTTCTTCATGATCAGACTGACCTTAATTACATGGTCAGCCTTCCATTCTGCAACAAGATCGTCTGTTGTCATTTCCATAATGTCCCTGCAAATAACGACCCCCTTGCTGTAATTAAGTGCAGCATGGAGTTTGCACTTTCACAGGGAATTTTCCAAGCATTCTACAATCTAGTAGTTTCAATGCTTGTTTGCTTTTTTGTCTCATGCAGCATTGTTCCGTTTCTTAATCTGTTTATTTTTTAACGTACCAGCGAGACCTTCTAGGCCTTTAAATATATAAAAAAGTGTTATATTTCTTTGAAGGTTCCGTTGATACGTGACATAAGTAGAAAAACATTATCATAAGGAATGCTCTATTACTTTGGCTTTGTGATTTCTGAAGTGGGAGGGCTGTCAAAACTCGGCCGCTTCGAAGATCCTGAGGCGTGGTACTTACCCTGCAGCTCGGTCACTCCGCAAGGCAGGGGATAAACGAATCATTCATTTTGTCCCAAGAGTTCGGAGGAAATAAATGTCCGGTTTGGAGCCCCAGCATCACGCCACTAAGCCTTGCTCATCTGAGGTGCGGCAGTTTCCCCAGAGGTTGTCCGCTAGTGAGTGTTTGTCCTCAACACCCATTCACTTCATCGGCGCGTAACACACCTTGAGGTGGAGGGCTTTTTATAGAGGTTTAATCCTTCCTCGCGACCCGGCCAATGAATAAAAGATCTCCGTCCATTGAAACACGCAACTTTCCACCATCGTGCCAATGGTGGTCGCTGAAGCATGCTCAAAGCTTACGGTATCCGACGACTGGTATCGCTGTACCAGTCGTCAGCTCGGGGCCGTGGGTTTGCCAAGCCCATACTCACTGGAAACTGAGCTCCCTGCGGGGGAAAGAAGAAGAGAGTGACGAAAAGGAGAAGAAGAAAATGAAAAAGAGAAGAAGAGGAAAATGAAAGATAACCTATCTCTAATAGCGTCGGGATCGAAAAGAACATGAGGTGACCAAGGAAGTTCAGGAAAGAGAAAGCAAGGAGCCCGGCACAAGTAAGTGGAAGCAATGCCAGACTTAGCTCGGGGCCCCGTGTTCGCCAAAGACGTTCTTTCTAGATGTAAGCCTCCTGGGGCGAGGAAGGAAAATGAAAGATACCCTAGCACTAATGGTGTCGGGATCGAAAGAACAAGAGGTGGTCAAGAAAGGTCAGGAAAGAGAAAGGATCAAGGCACAAGTGGAAGTAATGCCAGACGCAGATCGGGGCCCCGTGTTCGCCAAGCACGTACTTACTAGATGTATGTCCCCTGGGAGCCAGTGCTCTCAATACGGGGTGGCACTCAGTTGTATAAGAAACGCACAGGTCGCCACGCGTTTATACACATCATAGACTGCTTGGGCAAGAATCCATGTGGTAAAAGACGTTGAAATCTATAAGAAAAGGGTAGTGGTCACTCTCTTACAGATCTTAAAGAACTATCCAGTCTAAGAGTGGGGAAAGAGAGGAACTGCAGATGCGGAAGCTTTACAGAAGTGGGTGTAGTGGCCCGTGTTAAAGAGCGCTATATCTTCGGAGGGTAAATTACACCGGTCAACCTAAGGCACTTGAAGCAGCACAGAGGATTCCGTACATACTGGCGCACACATAGGATATAAAAACCGCAGGATACGGTTTCCGGTAGAGAGGGCTTACTAAACGTCAGAACCAGTGTGGAGGTAGGGAGTAACTTTCGCAGCATCTTCCTCTAAATGCTATGTATATTTACCACGCCTTGGTTTTCAAGGAATGTCTTGAAATCTTCATCTGATTCGGGGAAAGGTCTTTGTGATTCACGACGCCTTTGCACATGTTCAGACTACGGTGTGTCGTTGTCTTAATTTCAAGACCTGCAATTTTTTTCAGTTTAAAAATGCTCTTGATCTGCTTATCTGTGCGTGTCTCCAACAGAACTTCACCATTCCGCTGGCGCACTACAGACTGAAGCTTTCCGATGGTACCATCAATTGCTTTCGCAAGACGAACGGAACTGATAAACTTAAAATTCTTTTCCTCATCCATACATTTTATTAATAGGAAGCGAGGCTTTGTGGGCCTTTCGTTATCCTTACAAAAAAACTGTAATCCCACAGTTTCACCAACAAGTTACATCTTCGTAGAGGAAGAGGGCAAAAGATGGTGGAGCGACAAAAGGAGGACCTGTTTTTCCATTTGTTATGGATTTAAATTTCATCGTCGTGTTCCCCATCCCCTACGGAGTCCAACGAGGGGACACCCCACAGGGGGTGCCAGGGTTGACATGGGGATATAGCGGGGGCACGCAGGGTTGCTTCAACGCCGCCGACCAGCGGGAATGACCCACTGAACCCCCTCCTCACTATGGTGTTCAGTCGAAGATCTAGTCCGAGCCGATTGGTCGGGGGTGGGTTAGCCCCCGATCGCCTGTCTTTAAGAGACCGAGGCCAAAACAAGCGTTTTCGCTCGCATCCTTCTAGGTATGCATGATTCTTCAACTCGCCAGAACACATGGATCGCCATGCACGACAAACACATGGGTGAGTGTTCAGCACCTAGAGAAGGCCAGTAAAGAAGTTAAAAGCTTAAAAGTGGAAAAAGTAAGTAATTAGGAAAACGATAGTAAAAGGAAAGAAATACTTGAGAACCTTGTCTGTATGCCACCGTCAGGACGTGAACCGGCTCACTTCGATGGCTTGATAGACGTGTTCACAATTTTTTTGTATTATTTTCTCCGTGATTTCTGCATGTTTCTTAGAACTTGTAAAGCAATGTCAATGAGGAGTCGGACACTTCTTTTTTTCCTTTTAATGAGNTTTCTTAGAACTTGTAAAGCAATGTCAATGAGGAGTCGGACACTTCTTTTTTTCCTTTTAATGAGATGTCAGGTCCATTTTTATGACGTTTTGTGTATTAATGATTCTGGCCAATAATATTACAGTTTTTTTAATTTTCTTAAATTTCTTCTGGTTTGTAGCGGCAGTATGGAACAAAGTTACTTTGAAAGACCTATTACATAGCCTTCTCTGTGTATGTACTATGCCAGCAACTTGATTATGGCGTTGTAAGAATTCCCTTTGCGCCATTCGTGTACATCAAGGTATGATGTGTTCGATATTTTCGGTGTGTATATTACATAGGCTGCAATTGACATTAGTAATAGAGGGGTTCTTCACTGCGTATTTCTTGTAGTTCCTCGATATCGCCACCTAATCCTATATAACCAGGATAAATCCCTGTGTTTCCGCAAACGGGTGACCTTGAAGTAGCCATTGCACTTTAAGGGTATCAGCGGAAGGCTCACGCAGGACACGATATTTTCGAACACGCATTATTTTGAGTATATTGTAGTACCTTGTTCTATGGGTTTATTATTTGCGAGTTTGAACGTAGTATACGACGAAAATATGTCTATGGCCTTGCGAAGGGGAGATGTTTTGGATATACCGAGGGAAAACGTGCTCAGGGATAAAATTTCCCGACAGGTGCAATCTCGGATAACTTCGACCTGTACTATCTTGATTAAATAAAATGCAAAATTAATTAAGATGTGAATCCCAGTTCCTCAAAACTAAATTATATAAGAGCCTAAAAATGTTTCTGTTTTTGAATATACGAGTGTACGAATCATGTCACGTTGTGCCGTGGGAAAATAGTTTGAATTATATTTTAACTTCTCCGAGAACTTATGGGAGGAGCTCTGATCTATTTATACGTTTCAGTAATTTATTGACAAGATCTGGTTCATTTCTTAGGAATTGTCGGTAAATCTTCAGCTAGATATTTTCTGCAGTCAGTTAAGTAGGTGACGCAGACAAAATAAGAACTACACTCCTCACATACGGGTTGATCACCAAGTTGCAAGAGATTCCGATGAATGAGAGGACAATATCCTATGCGAGGGCCAGTAAGACCTAGCAACTGGCTGACCAACAAATGCTCCGTGACTTAGGGGACTTAAGTCGGAGCTTATTCCCTTCTTCAGCCAACCACTCATTCTCTCACTATCCCTGTCATGAAGGATTTTACGATGTCACCTTTTGAAATTGTGGAGAAATCGTTTCTTGAAGCATTCCACCTTTAAGGACACGTCCGTTTCTTAATTTTTTTATTCTCACGTTTCTTAGAACCGAGCATTGTATGTAATGTGTTCACTGTATAAAATAATTAACAACACGCCATATTTATTTCAAGTGTTAAGTTAACGACTCTTAATAAATATTCAAAATTTTATTTTTGTAAAAATTAGTTATTTTTTACAACAAACTTAAGGTTTGACTAGTGTTAACACATGATGGTTTTCACAGTTCTATAAGCGTGTATGCTGGGGAGAAGTTTTTTCCTTTCAGTTTTTGGCATTTCTGCGAATAAAACTATGTACATGGCCTCATTTATTTTGTTGTTGGTAAAAGAATTGGATGCATACTAAAAGCTCTATGACATGTTCAAATAATGTTATATAAAATTAGTTTTATCTTGCAATAGGTAAATAATCCAAAAATTTTTTATTATTAATTCAAACTATTTCTAGTCAGTAAAAATAATGAGACATGCTGGTTAAATACTATGGATAACTTTCGGTGTATTTTGTGTATATTTCGTATCTTTGAGAACCCTAAAGCTTTAGCCCAGTGAGTGATGTTGGCTAAAAATATATTATTTATTCAGCACATTCAACTAATTATATATGATAGGTCTTTTTAAATATACAGAGGGCTTTTATATGAAAAATGCCTGGTTTTCGCGAATCGATCTGCGTAACTTCCTTCCATCAATTGGGCAATAATCCCTCGGACCATGCATAACGTACTAGATACAGGAGCTCTCCACGGTGGGTTCTAAATCCATGTAATATGAAGTATGGAAGCCATTATACAGTTGTATCTCCTGTATCGGACTCTTGAATATGCATTGCTGCATCATCATCTGTCAATGCAGAATCCTGTCCGGAGGTAGAATGAATGAATATTTTCTTTTTGCCCTTGCGTGACTTGGCGGTGAGAGGGGAGGTTTAAATAAATTTGGAGGAAATAAGAATTTAAAGTAGCTACACTTATTTTTTTTTGTCAGTGTAGGATATTTGGTACTTGCAATTTTCTGTTAAACAATGTTGAGAGATTTCTGTGATGAAGTGGATGGTCTGGGTGTACCCGGATGTTCTGACTTATGAAGATCAAAATCGGAGCTGTAACTTTCTTCATGTGTACGATGCTCTCTAAGAATTGTCAAAGACATATGTTTGAACAAAAATGTTCTTCTTGGATTCTTTGTAGGGATGGAGTGTGCGATAGAAAATACGGGGTGAATATTCGTGTTTTTCTTCCGAGCTTTTCCGTACGAAATCTTTTCGATGGTCTTTATCTTCTGAACATTCTTTTCCTCGACATACACCCTGCTCCATACTGGATGACTACCTGTGCTATTAATGCGCATAGCAGGTCCCGTGCATGAAAATCCGGGTTCTAATGCCTCCTTTACTCCTAAAACTAAGCTAGGAATGAGTGCTTCTCAGATGTCTCAAAATTATAGCAAACAATGCACTGGAATATTTGCACTGACTGACCTTAACCCCCAGGCCACATGACCATTCCCTTGTAAGTTCTTTGGTCGATAAGTCCATGATTACTCCATTGATCGATTAAATACACCGTATAGCTTACTATTCACTTCTACCATTGAACATTTAAATAGTGAGGTTCGGATCTACTTCTTCCACCAGTTAGAGTATTTGTGTGAAGAGATATTGTTCTCACCGAAACGGAAGAAATATCCGGCGATTTGGATTTCTCGTATCAGTACATTAAGCGATACTAGAAAAACATTTTGTCTAACTTTTTTAAGAAAACATAAGTTATATTATATATAAAATATAATATAATTTGTGTTTATTGTACAAATTAATATTGTCATTGATAATGAAGAGACTGTTAGTGAATAAAGAACAGATTTTAGTAATTGATTGTCTATAATATCACACTAAATTTTAATATTCCTTGTAGTAAGTATTAAGACAATCAGAGAATGGAATTCTGTGTTTAACAAGTTAAATAATTTTTCTTCTTCTTTAAACATTCGCATAGATTATAGTCATGGAAAGTTTTATGTGCAACAAAACCATTGTATTTTTCTTGCTCACTTTTATTTATTTAGTATTATACTTAACGATTGTATGTACGTAGGTTATTGTATGTTCGAGGGATTATGAACCCAGAAGGAGATATTTCGGTGCAAACATTTGCGTTGTTTCGAATAGCCAATGATAACATTTTTTTGTTTTATCATACGTGAAGTTACTAAATACGGTGGTGTGTAATACCAAACCGTTAAGGCATTATGTCCGCTTTTACTGGAGTCAACTATTCACAAAACTTTTGGAAATTTTCTCCAGAGGAGTTATTTAATAATTCGCTTTACTGATTTTTAGTGTTGGACTAAGATAATTGTTTTCAAAACCTGATAACAAATTTCGATTGTCATTTGACTTTTTTTTCGACGTGTGTCGCATTGTTTTCACATACGTGATATGGCTGTTATTTCCGTTAGAACAGTAAATTCCGCGTAAATTTAGAAGAATTATTCTTGTAAATGCCTCGTAAGCTTTGAAAATCTTAATGTCATTGCGTTTCTATTTACATTTACTACGTTTTGACAGGTTTCTTTTTCGCAATTTTAACCCAGTATATTTGTCAGGATAAAAAAAATAAGCCCGTGAAAGTTTCTCCGCTTAAGCTCACAGTAATTAAAAGTCAAATAATTCGAAATTTTGCGCCATTACGCTATGAAAATTCATCACCACTGGATGGGGAATGATTCAAAATATCATTTGAAAAAATTGGGGGATACTTTAACCTAGTCGCTCTAACGGATACCTTAAGCGGTGGAGAGCGGGTTTCATCCTTAGCTTGGCTGAACAAGACGGGGTTCGGTGATGGAGATTTTCTCACCCCTTTCAGACCTTGGATTGGCACCTTACGTTCTCTGGTGACCCAACCTCTCCATTACTATTCCCTCACTCAACTGATCGTTACGTGGAAAAGCACGCTTCATGGCTCTCAAGCCATGTTGTAAAACATAAAATAAATAAAGAGGTGAGGAAGTTATCAAAAGAGAAATTAGCAGAAAAGAATTAAGCAGAAAGAATTAAAAAATACGAATATTTTTTAAGTTTGAATTTTTTATTAATACACAAGCTGTAGACAATTTTTGTTTGATAATTCAAACAAACAAAAGTCAATATTTCTGTAGGCAATTTATCCTTTTGTGAATAATCGATCCAAACAATCTCTTTGAAAATATCCAGGCAACTTGAACTATCATGTCTTCAAAAATATGCTTCATGTTAATTCTCGCCTTTTTTTATGATCCGAAAACGTATTCGAGTCCTTCAGTATTCTGATGTATTGAATATCGGAGAAGAAACATCCGAGATAAAATTTAGTTTCATTGCTCTAATATCTGAAGCACTAACGGACATATATTTTGCTACATGCATGATTTGGAACATTTTGACATAATTTAGAATGTAGCTTGCTTATAAATAACTATTTTTTTCTGAACAGGTCCGGAAGCAGACAGTCATCGTGAAGATGGGGTGAAATCATGAAGAGGGGAAGACCCGCTCTCCGTAACGCCTCGCGAGGGCCGGAGGTTGTTCGATAGGCGTGACGTCACGCGTGTGGGTGGACGAAAAGGTGGAGAGGGCCGATGAGAGACGTGCGGGTGTAGGGATTGGTGCGGGACAGGGGGAGGGAGACTCGGGCCGGCGCGTGGCCCTCCGGCGGCGCCGACGCCTACCGACGCCGAACCGCGTGGCGTCGCGGCCTATATAACCTGGCGGCAGCGCGCCGGCTCGGCCGATTCGCGCCCGACTCGTCCCCGCAGCCGCTCAGACTGCTTGCACACCCGCAACCCCGTCGACGAAGGCTACGGGCAGGAAGAAGCAACTAAAGCGACGCGACTTGGCTGCAGCAGCGGTCGCCGACGAGCGGAAGGAAGGTCTCCAAACCCTCGACTTTCTGTGGACGCCCGCTCCGTGGTGCTCACGCAGCTCCAGTCCCTTGCGCGCACGTTGCGTAGCGCTACCGACACTCGCAGCTCCGCTCTAAGGTAAGCGCTATACGACTTTCCTCCTTCGGTGGTATCATTTGTCAGACTTAACTACTAGAACCTGTTGATAAATTTCCAACAAATACTTCCTTCTATTCTATATTTCTTCCCTAATTATTACTATTTTTTCTTGATTCTTATATTTTCATCGTCCTACAACTAGTATCACTCCATCACGCACTGTGCTTCCTTTTCAGCTCTGAATTATCATGATTACGAAAATTACGCGTTTTGATTACAATTTGAGATACGAAGTGAAAAATGAATAGGTACGTAATCCACATGTTCGTAAAATATATATAAAGTTCCTTATTCTTAACAAAACTGAATTAAAAATGCTTATGTTAATAGAAAGATTTTAAAGTTTCACTTGAGGGAAGAAAATGTTCCTCATATAATATAAAATATAATCATGAAGATAAAAAATGTACAAACGAAATTGCATTTTTTTATTATTGATAATAATATTTACTAACTGCAAATGGTCAGATCTTGCCCGGTAGCAGAAGAAAATATAAAAAAGTATAAAAAACACAATGTTACCATTTATCTTATTTACATACATTTTTATCCAATGTAACATGTGACACGTATTACAGGAATTCAACATTTATAATAATAAAAAAGAATATATCCTGCACAAAATTATTGTATCTGACATGATATGTCTTACTGCTTGGAACATAAGCAGAAATGATGTGATTTTCTTCTTTTTCACTTAACTCTGACAACTGACAATGGAAAGAATAAAAAGGATTTTTTCCCCTTTATTAATTTTTCTTTTTTTACCCTACCTCTCCTTTCCATAACAAATTGAGGTACCGACGAAAACGTTAACTAACAGTCATTTATGTGAAAATGAGATATTGACGTTGAACGAAGTTAACGGGCTCCATCCATTACGTACAAGTTTTTTTTTTTTTCAATTTGCCAGATTGTCGCCCTCTCTCCTAATTTTCCAGTGAATAATCAGTAGGTGAGTGGCATTATGTTCTTTATTTACTCGTCGAGATTAATGACTCAAATGTACTTTTATTCTTATAAATAAAACTATATCGAATAAAAATTAAAACAAATTAAAACAGTTAAAACAATTTATGTTCGAGAAATTAGATATATATTCGTGTTTGATGTACCGAAACGCACTATGAACCTTTTCGAACGAACTGATCCTAAGATAGCTTATATTTGCTTCATACTCCAAAAGATTAAATGGAGAATGTTCCAAAAGTGTATAGTTCCTTCTTATATACATTCTAAGTTGTAAAAGTTCATCATGACTATTTTACCGACGACCCTGCGATAGCAAAAATGTACTGGACTCATGCTACATTGTGTTGGCATGCGATTTCAAAACTCAGAACAAGATAAATATTTTTTGAACCTTAATGTACGAGGAGTAATAATATTATTCGTCAAAAGATCCTGAAACCTTCAGTCAACCCTTGTATTTTTTTTTGCGTAAATCAAAGGTATTTAGCATAAGATTGTTTTGTGGGAAAGTATGTATCCGTTGCAATTCTTGATCACGTTTAACAATAAGTATCAGATATCTTGAGTTTAGGTCACAACAAATACATTCGTCTTCAGTTTCAATTGTGGCAGAGAATCCTAAAGATGAATTAATAAAAATCTATACGTTGGCGATCTGAAGAAGGGTGTATGTGATATATTGTTGAAGTATTTGTCGTTTATTCACGTCTACATTTGTAAGTTATAACCACAGAAGAGAAAGATAGTATGTGATCTTGCTGGATGCATTTAGGGGGTTTAACGGAGGTCTCTGTGTCGAGGACTTTAACTTGCAGTCAGAGAAAAAAATCTTCATATTTAAAAACTAGTATTTGGAATTGAATAACGTACCCTAACATGTGTAAACGTTTCTCGATAAAAAATACAGAATTGTCTCGGAAAAGGAGGCATTGTTGATTTTTTTTGAGCAGACAGTATTAATGACGACTTCACGACGTTATTCCAACCATGCAATAAACTGGTAATATTATTAATTAATATTATTCTGGAAACGAATCAAACTGGAATACAACTAATCAGTGTAAAACGATGTATTTTTATCACCGAAAATGGCTTGACGCCCTCTGGGTTTGGAATTTATCTAAACTCAGGGAGTTTCTTGTAAAAAATAAACGTAAGTACAATCATCGACCTTGAAATCTTATTTCTCGTATAGATGTATTAAAATTATAGCTCACACTGACTTGGATGAGAGATTATGACTACGACTTCAGTTCTTTTTACATTTTTGAGAGATCGTACTGGCTGATTTCGTTCTGGTGATAATACTGCATTTTTTATGGATTACCCCAGCTGGATGTGACTCCCTACTTTCGCAACACACCCATTACTGTTTTAACACGTCCTATATAAATAACATTATGTACTTGATTTCTAATTTTTGGCAATCGTCAAATTTTGTTTGGCAAAGATTTATTTGGCTGTGATATTAATGTTAAATTAATTCTATTCTGAGGTACAATTAAAAAACTCCGATAGAATTAGGGAAACGGAGATTAGTGAATGTATCACGATTAATTTCTTATTCACACAGTGTCCAATTCCATGAAGCAAATAATGGTATTATGAAAAGTTTTACAAAGCACACTGATAGTTGTTTTAGATGATACACTTGTAAAGTGTTAAGAGAAAAAAAATTATTTCTAGTATGTGGAAATATTGATAATATAATGCTTTTTAGCTAGAAATTAAAGTTATTCATGACTGAGTACCAAATTACTTATTCTTCCACATTGTTAATGTTTTTATTCATCAACAAAAATTATTTTAAGAAATTTTGCTTGTGTGTATTTTAAATATATAAATTTATAATTTATTTGAAGTGGGATTTGTGTACACAAATAGCCCAATTTAAAATACACGAGCTTTATGAAAAGATCTCTCCGAGAAATGATAACATTTTAATTTACGTAAAAAATATGTTTTTGGAATATATACAAACAATTTGTCTGCTAGAGACGAAAATATCGAAATAATTGTAATCATACAAACGGAAATTATTTTAACAACGAACAACTTTTATAAACTAACAATGGTGTGAAATTATATATATATATATATATATATATATATATATATATATATATATATATATATATATATATATANGCAGTAAATCATTTTTAATATGTATTTACTACAAAAAATTAATATTTTCTTGCATAGAAGTAATTTTTATATCACATATGTTATCGCATTTAACACAGACAATAACGAAAATGATTGAAAAGATAATATACAAAAACGTAACAATCATAGTCTGCCTAACATACGCTTGGAGGTCTTTTGAAATCTCTTATCTTTTCCATTTGTGTCTCTAGATTTTGAAAATATTTCTTGCACTACAAACAAGAATTTTACCAAGTGATGATGATGAAAACGGAAATGACGAGAAGTAATGAAGTATAATCGAGTCAGGTGTAATGCAATGAGGCAAGTGACGAAATTCACTTCTTTCTACGTATCATTCTGCGTATTAATATTATAATTAATAATAATACCATCTTCACGCGTTATTACGAATGACATCAAAAAGTGAGTGACGTAAAAGACGACCATAGTTATAGACAAAACAATTTCAACTAACTTGAAAACTCCTTACGACAAAGAACACAATTTACTTAAAATTGCTCTGTGGTTCGTTTCATCCACAGCCATGTGCAAATGGCAACGATAGGGATACAAATTACTTTTGCTAGATGTAGGGGCATTGTCCGTACCGACTGTTCATTAAACAACTTTTCGTTCGAATAGATACCCGCTAGTTATATAATATAATAATGCCACAAGTGCGAGAAAACTGTATGCAATTGCTTCCAGCATGCGAAGCAACCTGTGGTCTCTTATCCCATACATGGGAATGTGCACTAAGCACAACGGAGTAAACCAGATATATATAGGGGGACAATGGCGCGGAGGACAGCGCGTTACGTCTACGGTCTGAAAAGAAGTCGCGTCCAGTCCCTGTGCGTTTACATTTTCCGCCGGTTCGTAGATGAGGCAATACTTCCTCCCCAGTAAGTACTCAAAAGTCAAGCGTTTTAATTACCGTAAGATTTGTTTAAGTTGAATGCTGATACGATCAATAACACTTGAAATATTAATTTCTGGGCGCCTATTTTTCGTTCTAATGCCTTACTATCACTTAATAAAATGTATGTTCTTCTGGCAATGTTATCATGTGAATGAAACTTTATTCAAAGAATTTATTTAAGACGTATAACATAGCAGCAAAGCTTAAAATTTTTATACTGAATATTTTCATAATACTACACCACTCTTCGTATAGTAGTGATACACTCATACACACACTATATCCCAGAATTACACGTACAAAATTGGAGGGATGATAGAGCAGATTAATAGGAACGAAAACTCATAAAGTAACACGTGTGGAAATTTCTCCCGAACGAGATAAAATTACACCAAGACACAGTAAGAGTATATGTAGAGCGCTTTATTAGTGGAATTGGCAAAGTGATATACGTGTTCAACAACAAATTAACACGAAAGGTTTAGAAAAATAATCGAAATGAGGTACTTCACAAAAGGAACTAACCTTCATAGCAATCGCTTTTATTTAACAGAGTAAATTTACATTACCCTTTTATAATATCAGCATTTCAAGGTCGTCATATTCAGTACAATCTATAGGAAATAGACTTTTTTATTATTGGAGACATACATATACGACGTTTCAACCTGTGTTAATTACAATAACAATAGGATAATAATAACAGTATTAAATCCCCACCCTCCCATAACGTAATAATAATTCTTTAATATAATACCGTTCCTTTAGGATCCAACACTATGACCCAAAAGTAAATGACATTTTAACGTTGTTTTTAATTCCTTCTCATTGATGTCGATAATGTTAACAAAAACTCAAACAACACAATAATCCTTAAAACATGAAGAGTTGTTATTGCCAGTAATTTCCAATAGAAATAGATTTCTACATACATCCTAGGGCCATCGGACATGAATGTACGTTTTTAGTGCTTAAAATCTATAAGGTAGCACACAATTTTCGTAGTAGCATATTATTGTTTTGCTATTCAAGAATATTATGTTCTATGGTACACATATTGATTTCTGCGCAGATATTATACTTCCTTATTTTAAAACAAGCCTCATTACTCATAAGAGAAGCATTTTTGATTCCATCCAAAGGAAAAAAGAAGTTTCAAGATTATCCGAACATTGCGAAGCAAAACTCATTTTCGGCAAAATGAGATTCGGAAAGAGTGAGATGAAAGGTACCTTTGGTTCTTTCTGAGGAACTTCTGTGAGTGGAAAGAAGTTGTGAATCTTCAATTAATTGAAATGTTTCTCCACAAAAGAAGCAGACAAATAGCTTTTTGATACTTATGATGCGAACAGAAGGCAAATTATTTTCAACCACACGTGGAAGTCTCAGGAGAACTAATATTATGTTTTACTCATATTTTACCAATATAATGTAATGCCAATATTATAATATACTCAATATATATTACATTAATATTTCGTTTCAGGAAGTTTAAAAGTCATATCTTACAATGCCAAATATTTGGTTCGTTAGAATTCTGAAAAATAAGCTCCAGAGTTCTCGCGTTACCACATAACTAATTGTACTAATATAACGAAGACTTGAAGAACAGAAATCTCAAAAACGGATGTGAGGGAATTGTTCTATTCTGCTTCTGAATCCTACCTAATACATTAATTTTATTTTACCTTGTGTTTTAGCTCTGTAAAACTGAAGGAAAAGATTTCTGTTACAAATTAAAGTAGGGACAAAATGTTTTTTTTCTAATCAGATCTTTTTGATGTTGTACAGATGAAAATTTGAACTTTTGAATTTTTATTTATTTACTTTTTGTGAGAGTGATGTTTTCAGCCAAGGTAATATATTAAAAATCAAATCTTACGTGAAGGCAATCGAATAATTTATTTAATTGAGCCAACGTTTGAATCACGCACTTTATCTTTTTTCAGAGCTTTTAAAATCCCATTACTTCATAGTATGCATCCTATGTACAATTCGAAGAAATAACCATCTTCCATCAACCGAACAATCTATAAAACAACCACACATCATAACACTCGACACAAAAGACATACACTTACAAACCTTTCATTTTTGTGAAATGTAGTACGACATGTGGTTACTTTATGGATTGTTCTGTTGTTGCAAGAAGGTTGTTTCATGGAAATACATATGGAGTAGGAGTTAGTGTGTGATTATTAGAAGTTATGGTGAATTTTTCGTTGTTTTTTTTTCGTGAGAAGTTATTAAATAAGGTTTTCTTTCTTTGTTCTGATTTGTGTTGCCGACATCGAGGTCATTAGGCAATAATTTTGGATATGAGAATACGCCACTGTCGAGGAGGATCTCTGGATTTGCTTCGCAAGCCTCAGCATGTAGGCTTGCTTCGCAGTAAGATTTCCTCCTCTCCAAAATAAAATGTTTTAAAAGTGTTCAATTGGAACAAGATTTATTTCTACCGTCGTAACGTAAAACAAAGAACGACACCAGACGGCGGGACCAGGCGTAGAAAGTTCAGTTCGGAATTGTTCGTTTAACTCACTACTGATTTCTGGCGAGTCGGTGGTCGGAGATGTCGTGTTGATTCTTGGGGCGGTAGAATAGGCTTCGGGTCGTCTGTAATCCTGGTTCTTGTACATAGGATTTCGACGTGACCTCGAGGAAAATCGTCAGCGTAGAGTTATTTCGTTGAGCCGTGCTTGGTGTTGAGGTAATCGGGCTGCGATGTGACCTTGACCAAGTTCAGTGCGTAGACTCTAGTAATCTGAGATTTTTAAGTAATCTGTTGAGATTCTAGGTTGCATTCGTGTTTGAGGAGATCGTGCGGTGAACGACCTGTTCTCAGCTAATGCATAGACAGAAGTATGAAGTAATTCTTGCTTGAAGAGACCGGGCGGCGATATGACGAGCAGTCTGTTGCGCTGCTGGTGCATAGGTAGAAGTCTAAAGCAATCAAAGTTCGTTGCCACGGGTAGGGGCGTAACACTATGTTGAGATTCGTTTATTTAGAGATAAACGAAGGTTTCTGTTTGCACGCGGCACGCGTGGGCATCAAAGAGTTTCTCGTTATCCATAATGTTAGGATTCTTTGATGTCTTCCAGTTAACAACATGGGGCTAGTCGTCGGCTTCATGTATGTAATGTGTTACATGGGGGAGGTTCATCGTACGTATATGTAGGAAGGTATGTACTTTTCTTTATATGTAGGAATTGTGTTCCTACAGCCACAAAAGGGATGTGTTAGCTTTAGAGGTAACGGTACGCACCCAATTCTATAATTCTAGAGTATTAATTTCGCAAAGAATATAATTTATCGAAAAATTGAAAACGAGCTACCGAAGAAGAAAAAATATCATTCAGTCAAGCCACTAAGGAATAAAAGATCTTGTTTGATTATAGTATGAAGATCCAACGAAAAATATTGCACATTTCTTAAAAACGCTTTACAAATCCTTTCTAAATTGACGCATTTTGTCAATGAACGTATTCTCTTCAAAGGTGTTGCACTAAGTTTTACTTCACGTAAAAGTGGATTTATTGAGCATCTATGGATGTTTTTTAAGCTTATATTTAACTTCACCTTTTGTTGGTTGAATAGTTAGTATGTTTGTTTAGTTGAAAACACGTAAGTAACTTTTGAACCAGTGCCCGTGTCTTAATTCTACGAACCCGTTGATAATGCATCGCAAATAAAAAACTTGTTTAAAATAAGATGTTTACTTACAATTTTTCTTAATTTACTAGGCGAAGTTAGAATCTGCGCCAAATCCGGTAAGAGTTCAATCCTCGAAAGACGGCGAGAGCATTTGAATGCATACTGTCGAATTTTTAAACTAGTTCTTGACCGAAAACTGTTTGGCGACTGAACGAAAGTTGCATGCATACTATAAAAACAAAAAAATAAATGTAAAAAAATGAGTTGTTCCATAGTATATTTAGGCCATGTCTACTACACTAAACTCTGTTTTGAATCAAGTTGTTATTGTGTGTCTTCTTATAAATATCTCTTCCATTTAGGTACATACCGCAGTTGTATGTATATCTGGTCCCAAGTACGGGATTATAGTAGAATAAACAGTATTAGTAAATTAAAAACCGCCCAGCGAAGTGTATTCCCGCGGTCAAAAGAGAAAAACAATAACATTGGGAATGTAGAAACGAAAAGATAATCCCTAGATAACATTTCAATTTTTTAATGGGTTACCCTAACGTTATTCGTCTTACGGGAGATTCTGGTAAAAGCCTTTCTGGGAAAAACTTTTTTGACAAAAAATGATATTTGAAATTCGCAAACTAATATGGTTTCTTCGTTAAGGGAAAATTTTGTGACAACGCAATTCGAGTTATAATAATAACCCATGCTATTTTAAAGCCTTTTAATACCTTTCAGAACCTGAACTATGCAACACTCGATTTAATAATAGCACTTAAAAATCTTCCGTGTAAATATGTTCAAAGTTCAAAGAAAAAACTCATTTGCTGCTTCTATAAGAAACTCTTAAACAGGCAAAGAATGAACGTATGTAAAGAAATGAAAATTGGTACGATTCCGATATAAATTGAAGTTCTTTAGGATTGTCTTTCGGATTATAGGATTTATCCCCCATTCTTTTCTAAAATACGTTGAATCATACATTTAAAAAAGAAGACATTATACCAATTTCATTTCATTATGATACTACTTAATAAATATGCATTTATATATTATGGAAAATAAGTACGAGTATATAATGATATAAAATAATATAATTCGGAAAACATAGTTTCGACGTTTAATATTTAAAGAACGTGATCATAAAAATTCAACAACAAAAATACGTGACATGGGAAGCATGTATCGATATAAATTCCTACTAGTATATCAGCTAAAATACCGTAAATGCAATTCATTGCATAAGTATGCAGTTTATTGCGAATGGAAACTATCAAAAAACAGATATTTGATCCTTAATATATAATGCTGTACATAATTTGGATTTTTATTTTCAATATGGACTAAATTATTGAAAATAAGGAAATATTTCAACTACTGGAATAATTTTTTCCCACAAAGAAAAAAAAAGCGACAATATGTATAGTATTACATTAGTGAAACATGGACGAGAATGACGCTAAACTTTTTCAGCTCATATAAATCAGACGTTAAGCAATTTAATCGATTCAACAACAGTTCATTACACAGAATAAACAATATCTAGTAACACAAAAATGTATAATTTTTCAGAAAACAAACACAGATTTCTGCTGTTTTCGGACATATTTTTTTATATTTTTATTGCAAGGATTATGTTACAAAGTTTGATTAATATATACGCAACCGGAAATACGTGGACTAACTACATTAACTAAGATTCGGATTGCGTAACACAATATTCTCAATTAGGAATTTAGATTATCAACGTGACAATTCCATTTGAGACTGACATGAATATGTGGAGACCTAAAAATTTTGTTTTCATAACATGTTTTAATTGTGTTTCGTTTAACGAATGAGAAACGTGGGGTAAAGATTTTGTTATACCATTGTGAAATGACATAGACACTACTTTGTCAGTGTTTACGATTTGCGTGGAACCAAGTTGAGAGGTTAGACAAAACTTTTTGAGCATTGACATGTTTACATAGTAAATTAGTGTTATCAGCAAAAATAACCATTTTGCAATCTGATGTGGATGATATGTCGTTCACATACAATAAAAAGAGTATAGGGCCGAGAATTGAACCTTGGGGTACTCCGCAAGTAAGTGACTTGTTTCTGAAAGACAACGCTGAAGTACTTTATTTTTAGTATAGGGTATTTCGACCTGTTGATATCTATCTTTTAAATAAGAAGTTAGCCATTGATGTGGAAGTTCAAGAATGTCTAAAGAATGCAATTTGGAAAGGAGAATTATCGTGATCGATGACATCGAATGAATCGGATAAATCAAGAAAAACGCCTTGAGGATTTGCTCCATGGTCAAGAGATGTGGTAACATCGTTTAAGAAAGAAAATATAGCGCTTGTAGTGGAAAAGGATTTCCTTAAACCGTGTAGATCATCAGAGGGAAAAATTTTAGCAAAAAAATCTAGGAGACGCTTATAAAATAATTTTTTTCTACAAGTTTTGAGTCGGTAATAGAGAAATTGGTCTTTAATTTCCAACATTGAGTTTCTTCACTTTCCTGAAAAGGTTTCACTTAAGCTCATTTAAATATCTTAGGAAACACCTTTTCAGATAAGGATATATTAAAATATTTATCAGTGAAGGTGATGTAACGTGATACGAAAATTTAACAATTCGGGTATTTTATCTATACCTGTTGAAAATTTGTTTTTTAATAAACTGACGATTCTCATGATTTCACAAGTGTTAGTTTCGGAAGTGAACATTGAATGGGGCACGTGGGATGTATTTCAAGGACATTGATTTTGGGATATTGCATTTGCTATTTTACCTACTTCTGAGAAATAGAAGTTTTAAAAAATTTGCAATATCTCGTTGGTTTGATACGATTTCGACATCGATTTTAAGGGCATTTTTCTTCACGATTTTTAGAAGGTGACGTGTAATTTTCATCAATGTTCCTAATGGTTTTGGTCTGGTTGTTCGATTTCAGAATCTGCCTGACATTTTCCATAACTTTAGCTGCGTAGACTACAATAGTCATATATTTACGGAAATAATCATGAAATTCTGGTGGTTGGTTGTAGAGTTTTGAAAGGTATTATAAACAGCGTTTGGTTTTGGAAGAAATTCTTAAATCAATTGTACTTTTTGTGACTACTAACTAGTTTGTGAATAATTATTAACTGGTATAAAGCAGTAACATAATTAGTTTTTTTATTATATATGTGTTCTTATTAATTATTCATGTATAAACACGTATCTTCTTTGTCAACATTGCCGTATAGTATTGAGGGGAACCCACATGTTTTTTTCAATTATTTTTTCTTATAACTTAACCAATGCATCATAATAAATCAATTCCACGCTCTTCGTCCCAAGGATGGCATTTACAGATTACCACGTTGTTACGAGTTGAAGACACAACAAACTCTAAGCTTTCATCTACACAATTTCCTTTCGCGACATGTTCTCGGGTTTCAAACTTGCCTCATTTCTGTTTTCCCATAATAAAATTTTCATTGTGAGATTATTCGAGTTTCTAAATGCGTATAACAATCCCTGGTATAAGTCACGACTATTCATCCTCATATTGAATATACTAATCTCCCTCCTTCCAACCTATTTCCGGTTCTTAAAGCAGTTTCAAGACAATAGAGGTTCTCGCCTGCGAGTTACTACAAAATTTGCTACAAGATTCAACATGGTTCTATTGTCAGAGTGCCGTGGTTTTTTCTTTGTCTCTCCCTGGAAAGTAAGTACAACTTGTGGAAATAGACTTAATTCTGACAAACATAACAAACTGATCAAAAAGTGGAGATGTGAAATAATTTCAGACAATTGTGGTAAAAGAAGAAGAAAACGACAAGTGTAAATTTGAGCGTTTGTAATAAAAATTAGATTTCAAAAGAAAAGTTAAATCTTCTTTGTGCTATTCAATTATAAGGTGATGTTTTATATTTTGTAATCACTGAATGAAATCAATAATGTGTGAACTAGTATTGTAGTGTTCCACAACACAGTGTGAGCATCAGTACCAAGAAGAAAAGAATATTAGATTAATTTTACTACTCATTGAGGCACCATGGCTATGAAAAAGTATGGCACATGAACCGCTTCATATATATTGAAATAATTTTCGTAAGACGTATGAGAATGCATGACACATCAATTATGTAACATGTCATAGTGTTGTTTAAAAAATATACAAATTCTACAATCTCAGTTGTAATATGAACCCGTTCTAAATAAATATTCTGTTATCTCCGATAATGCGTAAACAACCAGTTGGTTTCATGTAAAATTATTGCAGAAATAATTACAGAAATGTAAATCTGTTTAAAATGTATAGCCAGAATATGAAAGTGTAAAGCAATATGAAAGTAAAAAGCAATATGAAAATAAAAAGCGTCAGATTTTCAGCGCTGTTTGGCAGTTAATACCGGCGAAACGACTGTCGTTGTAACTCAGTCTTATGTTGCGCGGTAATCAGTTTCAATACTCGCATAAAAAGAAAAGTAATCACCTAAACATCACGAGCAAAGTGAGGAGCCAATATCAGCATTGCGAGATTGCCAACTGAATAGACATTCTATACAGTCAATTCTTCTCTGTATCATCCTCATGCGTTTATTTTACTCGCGTCAATAATTCTCTTTTGTGGGGCTTTAGGGCTCGTCAACATCGAGGTCATTAGAGCCCTTAAAACTTGTACAGGTACGGAAAATGCAGTTACGCACTAGGGAGAGCCAACATGACTCTCCCCGCGTGACTCGCCGAATGACCCAGTCATACCCACTAAAACCCCTCCTGAATTACAACTCAAAACTCAATCCCAACATATCTCAAGACTTTACTTAAAACATTAAAAAGAAGAAGAAGAAAGGAAAATGAAAGATACCCTAGCCCTAATAGCGTCGGGATCGGAAAGAACAAGAGATGACCAAGGAAAGTCAGGAAAGAGAAAGGAAGGAACCTAGCTCAAGTAAGTGGAAGTAATGCCAGACTCAGTTCGGGGCCCCGTGTTTGCCCAACACGTACTTATTAGATGTAAGTCTCTTGGGGGATTATGCCTTTCAAGAAACTAGACGAGACATCGGTTGATAATTATCTACGGAGTTTTACCAACGGAAGTCCATAACTACTGCTACGATAACCACTGACGACTGTCTTGTCCTTTGAGAGTTTGAGTAGGGAGATTAGCGTTGTATCCCTCCACAAATTAGGGAATACTCCATCGGTCCATGAAAGATTAAAGATATCCAGAAGGTATTCTTTCGATCCTGATTGAGTGGTCTGAGCATTTCATAGTGAATGGAATCAGGGCCAGGAGCAGTGTCGAGGGCTGTCGCTCGAGCTAATTCAAGTTCCCCCGTCGAAAGGGTCGAGTTGTGTGGTTCCCAGTTTGTGGAACGAAAGTCAAAGGAGGTGTTCTTTGCTATTCTCCTTTACTTCACGAATTCAGGATAGGAGTTTGCGGTATATGTTAGATCAGCAAAGTATTTAGCCTTCACTGTTGCTATTTCTCTGTTGTTGGTGAGAACCTGATTCTGATAATTGAGTCCAGATATTGGGACTCGAGAATACCTTCCAGACATCTTTTGGATTGACTCCCATACTTTAGTGGGCGATGTTGTTCTCTTAATGATATTTAGAAAATGTTTCCAGGAGATGGATCTGGATTCTTTGATGGTTCTGCGTGCTTTTGCTTTAGCAATCCGATATGCGGCGAGGTTTTCCGGAGATGGACTACACTTCAATGCTCTTCGCCTCGCCCGAATGGCGGAATGACATGCTTTGCTCCACCAGGGGACAAGATATCTTCGCGGAAACATAGATGTTTTTGGAATGGATTCTTCAGCGGTATGATGAATCACCTGGGACAGATGATCGACCGTCTCTTGGACACTTCCTGGTTCTCTGAAAACAGCCAGAGACCGGTACAGTGTCCAGTTAGTCATTCTGAGAATTCATTTCTGAGGCTTGCATTCGGGAACAGTCAAATTCCCTGCAAGGACAACTAGATATGATGATGGTCGCTACTATGCAGTTCATCTTCTATCTTGCATTGGAAGATACCAGCAACTTCAGGAGAGCAAATTGATAGGTCTATAGCAGTCCATGAACTCGTGGCAAACGCAAAGTGAGTCATCTCCCGGGTGTTCATTATATATAAACCTTCACGCTTGAAGAGATAATTTATCAGTCGACCCCTGGGGCAATTCCTCGACAAACTCCACAATACACTGTAGGCGTAAAAATCTACAAGTAGGAGGAATGATCGAGGGAGTTAATGTTTGTTTGTTAATGTGTTAATGTTTTTTATTTTTCCGTATTTTTAATTGCAGGTGATCGTTCTGTTTCCATTAAAGTCGGATTTTTTTTCTAGAAAAAAAAGATAAAGTCTTTTATGTCTGGTGTTGTACGTTATAGTGTAAATTTAATAAGCAAAATTCGCACAAAATGTGAACTCCTTATGTAAACTACCGCATATTAATCGAATCGGGATACAACTTTACCCTAGGAAATGAAGAGTTGCGAGCATTCGAAGAAATTCTAAAACGTCGAATTATTTCCGTATTTCGTCTCATTCTGTTCGTATGTGACAAATCATAGCTATCCGGCATCTCGACACTACTTAAGGTAGTACTAGAATAAGTGGAATTAAATCACTCCATTGCCTGAAAATGGCATAAATAAACAGAGTAAAATGTATTTTTTTTACTTTCGACTTAAGAAAATATTTACCGACGATTTTAATGTAATAATTTCAATAATTGTTTACGGTGAAACACATGACGGAGAAAATACTCATTTTCAAGACATCATAAGTTTAGTTTACTTTGTAAAAAATTTCCGGTCGTAATTTTTTTCTTTTATCCATACAACACCGAACATTACAACAACATATGTAATTTTTTCCGAGGAATGAAGCGTAAAGCACGAAATCATTGTGCTCAACTTATGTTATCTCATACATTTTTTTAATGAGTCAAGCGAGTTTCTGAATATTTTTTATACTGTATTTTCCTCCTCCTACTGCTCCTAGTATCGCCAAATCTTACTATTACTGAATAATCCCACTAACACCTCTATGTATACCTACTAATAAAAACCCTACCACCCATCTCCTACCTTCTATCACCACATGTAAATAAGCTTCATTAGCACGCTACATTTTCGAATACTCCAGTAAAAAAATAGTATACTTGTAACTGATAGATACAAATTATATTAAGTTTTTTTATTTCATTATAATCATTTCCTTATAATTTTGTGTTATAAAATGATTAGAATAAAAATAAAGGAGACTATTAACCCTCTCAGGGATTTTACAAACGTTGAGCGTTAGTCTCACCTTAAACCACGGAAGGAAAAGAATAGCGGCATCTCGTGAGGCAAAAATTCACACTGATGTATCTCAAAATATTGAAGTTACGATGAGAGGAATGAAATGCGCCACTAATTTTGCCTCGCAGTTTATAAGCGGTGTTGCCCTGAGACATACATTAACACCCAGCAAAAACTATTGGAGATACGAAACTGAATGTTCACGGAATGTCTCATTTGCTACGTGAACGATCACTAAGAAAATAATTATACGAAATTACGATTTTAAAAGAATGTTTTTGGGTGAAATGAATCTTTCCAGAATTTTCACCGTTTTCACAGCACTTTACAAATGAATGAATATATCATATTCATTTTGTATTTCTAAAATAACATTACTGAAAATTTTAATATATATTTAAATGAGTGAAGGAAGCTTAAAGGAATAAAAATGTTGGAGCGTTGTTCTTCTGGAGAAATTCCAATTATAAAGCGATAAATTACAGTAAAATGTGCTTTTCAGGACTTTTCGCTAAATTTCTCAAACCCATTCAGATATCATCACGATTTTCTTATTGAATCGTGCTATTTTTATTTAACGAAATCTTAACGAAGGACAAAGAATATTCCAATTACAAAACTCCCTTCCATAGCCGGGTGAGGTTGACTATTTTTATAAAAAAGTGTCCAATTTGTTTGCAAAAACTTGAACGAAATACTGAAAATGCGTTACAGATGACGAAAACATACATCAACTTTGTGTCGTTCATCTTCCTGAACACTATTCTTTCTCCTATATCTCTCAGAACACAAGTGATTGCATTTTCTCCAACCATCCCTGAGGCCCAAATAAAATTAACTGGTGTTTCATTCACTCATTGGTCCTACATCGTGCTTTAAGAGAAAGCTTGATAGTCAACTTCCAAAAAATATGAGTACTCAATTAAAAGCAAATTTATTCTGTTTCACTTTGAGATAAAGTTCATATATTCTTAAAGTTTTCCAACGATTCAAAAAATCATAACTTTACTTATTTCCATTCAACGTGCACTCGAAGTCTGTTTATCATTATGATTAGAGTGAACAGTGATCATAAAGAATAATAAAATATTACTTAGTTATCTATCATGAATATTTATTAACAAAAAATAGAGACTGCAGTTTCCTAACAATATCAAATTTTGCTACAATTACAAGTCTACGAATTCTCAGTAACGTTACGAAATTGGTCATCGTTTCGTAAAGAAAAAAGCTAGTGATAGAAAACTAAGTACATTGTTTTTATTATTTATTGTAATAGAATTACTATTACGAAGCAACAGATTTTTCGATCAATTATTTAATTAATGATTTCCGAAACTACAGAATTCTTCAAATATGAAGATGAGTCATAGTTACCATTTGTAAATACATTAATGAAATTTCCACGTTCTGGCAAGGTAATAACTTTATTTTCTTCAGAACATGTTTTCGACATGGACGTCATCATCAGTGAAACTGATGTAGGAAATTTCTGGCAGGAAAATCTTGGCAAAACGTGGAAATTTCATTAATGTATAGAAATCTAATCTAATTCATTCGTTATTTATTTACGTTTTCCTATCTCACACGTATTTCTGGAAGTGTTCGGAAACCGGAGCAAGTTCGAAGACTGCAGTATTTTTATTATCATTAACGAAGGGACGTTTGAGTGAAGCAGAGTTTATAAATTACAGAGGAAACTGGTCTACAGTTGAACCAGACTAATGCAATATTCGACGTAAAACGTAGTGTACTTTCTGTGAATTACACGGATGCTTAATCCTATTTTGCCTGGCCTATCAACGTTACTCCTGTGTTACGGATCAACCGCGCATTTTCTTATCTTTCAGCTTGGTTTGGGTATGTCTCTACTATACCGGGACAGCGGAAGTCTAATATTTTAAAAATATTATATATAGTAAGCTTCAGTTACATTCAGTCTTCCTACTATTGAAATCAGTTTTAAAAATCTATTTGCTCTGACTCCACTACTTTCTGACAGACAGGGAACTCACCATCGGAGGAGTGGCGGACACTTTTTTAAACAATTATTATGAATAAGCTTCCAACTGCACTTGGTTTGGTGTAATCAGTAGAAAAAAATTCTAATTGGCTACAATCAAGACATTCACCACTGCCAGACAGACCAAGCAGAACCTTTTTGTTTCGGCTTACATATGTTGCGTACAAAATATAATGACTATTGAAATGCCAGCCATTTGATGAAGCTGCCTCCCCGACTACTAGCGCTGGTCTTCTTTTGCCTCTGAGGGAGGTGTTAGCAAAGTTCCAGGAAATAAATATTTTGTTTCCTTAACCCCTCCACCCTCCAAATAGAAAAATTGTTTCCTGTTCGCAAGGGACCGGCAACCAATTTTCTCAATCGTACGCCGAAAAGAAATTTATAATTGGCGTTGTGGAGATAAATTCTATTGACATTATTTTATAAAAACTATTAACACAAGGATGTGTATTAATTCCATCTTAAGTCAAATACACAAAATTTTAGATAATGCAATACACTTTTTTTTTTTTTTTTTTCATTCATTATAGAAGAACTAATGTTGCCTTTTAAGCTTGTCAGTCAATTAAAACCACTGTATGGCCCTGTAACGAATGACATATTGGAATTCTGCCTCCTAATGGACATCGTGTAACCACCATCCTCTGCACAGAGTTGTGATTGATGTTATTTCGCTGTGGGTGCATCGTAAGCATAATTCAATATTGTTTGGGAACATTTACCTCGAACCTCAAATTATGCAGCTTTACTTTAAATAAATATAAATGTGCTCTTTCTTATAATAACCTAATCTTGATTGAGACGTTTTAATTTTCATTATTACTTTCTGGAACATTATCAATTTGTTCTCTTTTTCAAAAACCGAGGAACTATACATTTTTTTACTCTACCTTCTCTATTATAATACCAGACAAACATAGGTATCTTGTATGTTATTGATGTAAGAATAACTTTATTTCTTTTCGAATAATTATTTTCCTCGTGAATGTAATTTAAATCAATTGTAGGGTACTTGGAATGCATTTTCAATCTCAAAATATGTTTTTAATATTTTCTAAAACATCTGTTTTAATACTTCATCTAAAAAAATGTTTGGTACAGTTTCATACTTTTTACAAGATTAATTTTAGATAACATCGGTGGATGTAGTATCCTTAGGCATTTTCAATTGGCAGAAGGTAGTGTCGTTTTACCAATCCATTACACTCAGCGACATTAAGGTCACATGCAAACATTTCCAATGAATTTCTGACGAACAAAGGGTAATGGATACTGTTGATGGCACTTCAATTATTTTAACATCTTTCAATAAACGATTGCCTTAACTGTATATTTTACTTGAGAAATTTTTCTTTTTTGTTTCTATCATCTTGTACTAAAACATCTTTGTAATTATGTCATAAATGACGTGTGGTTATCAATTCAAGCAATAGAAGATCTTGAAGGAGAATTCAAATAAATTTGTTTATTTTCACGACAGTCTATGAAGCACAGATTGTACATCAAGTCATATTTTTGAAGTGACTTTACGTTAGCAATGCGAAAAATCAAATTTGAGAGGAAGCCGATTGTTCATGTCAATCCGGAATGAATCTATTTAGTAAAGCTTATCATCTTAGGTATTTAACACATTACTGTTGAAGACATTTTCTAAAATGTTAAAAATATAATCAGTGTGAATTAATTAAAAGATCAGTTAATTTAGCGGTTTGAAATGAAAAGAATGTGATTGCCAATGAGTTTATGGGATAAAATTTAAGATATAAATTATTAAATTATAAACATTTTTGTAGTTTAATAATATGCGTAGCAAATTAATAATTTTATTTATTTAAGAACATAATTATTTAATTAAAATTTTTTTTCTTAACTCTTATTTCTGTAAAGCAAATTTCATTTGTATGAAGAGACTTTGTTTTGTCTCTTTCAATGTATTAAACGACCGTAAGATATTTTTAGTTATTCTAGATTTACAAAATGGACCACAATTGTCAGCGCATTACTGAAAATGAAAACAAGAAAATATGTCATTTACTACACTAAACAGGAAGTTTAAGGCTCAATCTACATTCTAGAAAATGGGGAAAGTAGGGACAGTTTCGCGGTTCGCATCCATGATATAGTTTTATTTATAGTTACTATGCATTATATTCTTCAAAGATGAATGGCAGTAGGAAAATATCGAAACATAAATTATTTATTCTCCCTCTTATATCATTGATGAACTAATTCATGACTAAAGCATGATATCTACACAAAAACTAATATAATGATTTAAAATATTCTCTTTGAAATATAAGTCAAGTTTTCTATCCGACGTGATAAAATAATTTTTCAGTTACGTTTTATTTATCTCAATGAAAATGCAAGTATTATTAATAATAATAATAATTATAATAATAATAATAATATACTTTATTGTCAAGAAAGTAGATACAAACTGCGTATGACCACGTGGAGGACAATAAACTAATAAATACAAATTGACAATTACTAAAGTCAATGCAAACTTAATGACTCAATAAAGTGAAAATACAGCAAACTACTTCCTTCTCATTGGATGATACCAACAATGTGGAGTCCCGGTGACATATACTCGTAGTTGGCGTGCTGCCTCGACTTAAGCTAATGTGTCCAATTACGAAGCGAACGTTTGCCTGATGAGTAGCTAGAGTCTACTGAATGGGAGTCTCGACTCATTTCGTTGGTACTTAATGTAACAGTTTGTTTAATGCTTATAGTTTAGTCCCTTTGTCTGATTCAAGATTTTGAATTTGATATTTTTTTTCATTTTTCTTAATATACAAGATATTTGCTGGTTGTGAGGAAAATGTCTTTACAAAATGAATATCAATAAATACTAAATAAAAAAATAAAGATTCGAAGTTAAATCCTGAAAAAATGAAAAAAATATCTATAGAAAAAATTATATAAATAAAACATTGTAAATTTCCAGTTTTAGTGAAATTGGAATGGAAGATTACGGTTTAGGAAAACTGATGGCCTACAAAGCATCTTTCCTTTGCCTTCGGAATATTAATGTACTTTTCTTAATTTTTGCCTATTTCATCATTAATTACTCATTCCATCACTTAATGATGTAAATGAACAGCAAGTTCTCGTTTATTGCCTTTCCGATATGTTCTCAAGTTTATTTACTAAGTTTATTAAGTAGATAACAGAATAATTCTGTATATTTCTTGCTAGAACTCCCTAGGAATTTGGTGACAGACGACATTAATCAACTATATACAGCTATTCAAATTCGAAGCCATATTCGAATACCTCACAAACGATATAATTGAATTTAGTAAATAAATACATGTGAAACTTAACGGATACTGAAAAATTATATCATAAGAATTGAAAAATAGGGAACCAAGAAAACCCATGAGGTTAAAAGTGTAATTTCTTTCCTCAATATTTGGTCTGATATTTTTTCTTTTTTTAAAATTATATTCAATTTTAAAAAAAGAAAAAATATCAGACCAAATATTGAGGAAAGAAATTACAATTTTAATCAGAGAAAATAAAGGCTTTCGTAGAATTGTTAATAACTCTCAAAGAATAAATTAAGTATACTGTTGTATTCAAACTTAAAGCAGCAAATAAATCAACCATATTTTTTATGCAGAAGTAAAGCAATAATAACGAATAGCAAGAGATCCTAAATAACTCGAAATTACATTTCCCATTCGTAAAACATGTACGCACAAATAAAGGCAATAGTAAATATTTCTCATTTATCTTCCTCAGCAGTTCATTCCCCAGTAATGCTATAGTCGAGTAACGATTTCAATAACCATGCATGAAGTATTGACATCAATTTATGACTTTCATCTTATTACAGGTAGCCTTCTTCGTATCGTTTCTACTCTAAAACTCAAAATTTATCCTGTTTTTTAAAATCGAATTAAAATAAAATATTCCTATACAAAATACTTTCTTTAATTAGTGGTAATTGTTTCGGCACACATAATTCCATCCAGCTAGGAATAAAGTTTTCCCTAAGTGAGGCTAGATGTTTTCTTAGCACTTGCCGCGAGGCTACGCTTGGCATTCCTCTCACCCCCGAAATGCAGGCTGCGCTGGCTGGCTTTTGTTCTGCGAAACACCTTTCACCCAAATGTGCACATTTCCTGCATCATTCATTTCGTAAAATCTGCAAGTATTAGCATGGAGCCCCATCAGATGGCCGTAAGATAGCGCCACCAAACGGTCTCCCTTTCACCACGGCACCCTTCCTGAGCTGTTCTCAGCCTTACAGCCCTCTCGCATTCTTCACCAAGCGCCCACCCGAATCAGACGCGCTCTCAATTCTCACCCGCGCTCGCTCCAAAAAGTCGGACGCGGTCTCAGTCGGCTCCCACGAGTCCATTCATACAGCCACCCGATTTCAAATCGGTTCTTTCAATTCCTAAGTTTGATCATTTGGCTATGTGCATTTAATTTGCTATTCGTGTTACTATATAGCGAATAACATCGTCATATTGTAAAACTATCTCTAGAAGCACATTCACAATTTGCCGCACGCGACCGAGATTTGTTCACATTGTACATTTCTATTCGTGTGCGCATAGGCCGCTTACCACTGTGCTTCAATTCGCGCCCGCCAATTTAGCGTGCGCGTCAGTACAATCCCTTGCGAGTGCGTATCCAGGCACTTCAAGACCTCGAGCTGCAGGCCGAAGACAACGCCAGCTGGACTCTCAAACTGAGTATTACCATTTAAGTTATTAACGTACCGTGTTTGGTGATAGTCCAAGTATTGAACATGTGTGGGTGGTCATGATTGAACCAAGAACTGCTCCTATAGAACTTGTATGTATTCATGAAATACGTAATGTTGTACAGATCAATCGGCACTATTAGTATAAGGATTCGCTTTCACTCTAATCATAAGTCTTGTTGACTCTTAGATGTCTGTTCACTTGAGTAAGCAGCAGTTTTATATAACACTAAAATACCCAAGTAGTCTGTAAATAGATTGATCGGTGTGCCAATTGTGTAATCATCTAGAAGGGTTATTAAGTTAGTGATATTTAGATTCATATTTCACCCTTCTATTTCATCTACTTTGATTGCTCAATTGTTTCTAGTTTATGTATGTTTAGTTTAATAATTCAATGTTTATTTTATTCATTACATATCATGTTGTGACGAGATTCGAGTCAGTAAATTCATGAGACTTAATTTTTGGTCTTTTTCTTTAATTTACTTTCCTCACATTGCTTCCTCAGAAGCTGGTCCTCCGTCGTCACATATCTGTTGTGTTCCGTGGCATCTGCCAGAGGGTTTCCACTGTATTTCAATTCAACCACGTCGCCGCGGAACAGTAATGTAGCATATTCTATTATATATTAAAGCACCTTCTCTGTGATATTTCATCAACGTAAGTTAAGTGTTTTAAACGATTCTTGGCGACAAATATAAGTGTATTTGTAGGGTAAGTAAGGACGTAGAGAAAACGTTTTTTCTAAATATTTCAAAGATGTTTCGTGGAGTGTTTCTCATTCTCTGTGTTCTACAGAACAGAAAAAGCAGAAGATTTCCATAACAACAGAAATAACAAAATAAAAAACGAAATAAATCACACCACGTAACATAATTGAAATTTATAGAAGCAATAAACAAATGCACAAATTGTAAGTTTATTTAAACCTCCATAATACAAATGCTCCTATGGTATAGGTTTACCATTGCATTCTGTTACCTCACTGAATAACCGTTTTCCCAACAGTAATGACGAAAAACGCGTTAACTACGAGCATTTCTGCTTCTTAGATTGATGTTCAAATCTCTTTCATTGTGAACTTTATTTTTTACGCTATCCCGGCATGAATCCCATAAATTTAGGGATTGTGATCTACTCATTATCCATCTTAAATCTCAATGTTTTGTGCGGTAATTTAAAGGACGCTCTATAAATTCGTCTGAAAATAAGACGTTTATGACAAAATTACGATCTAGCATTTCGCAAGAGATGCAATTTAATTTTACTTTTTTTGGAAATAAAGTAAAAGATATTTCAATATATAATGTTTTTTAATAATTTGAAGTAGGTCAGTGAAAACTGCACCCAAACATGAAGTGCTGTAAAGGAGTTCACCATCAAATTTGTCAAGCTTTGCTATTTCATTGCATACAGCATCAAATTTCTCAAATTTTTCTCTTCATAACATGTAGCGGTTATTACGGAATTTCCTTTCACGAGTTCATAATAAATACAGGAAAACCATTTAAAACATTATTATCGTATTATATGGATTCACTTTATAATGATCTTGGTACCTTGTCAGCGATCTGAATACCTTGTTGAATGTGACAACGATCAATCTTGGTGAGACACAGGAGCACCATGCGGGTGACGTGCTCATGTACGCAGACTCGGCACGTAGGAACAATTCAACCGTTTTACGGGCATCGCTAATGATTATCTCATAACTTCCAGTTCTTGTTCTCTATGCCGTGTTTGCAAGTAATTTGTTTTTGTACGTTTTAGTAAATATGTTAATGAAATAAATTGTTCATAATGTGTGAAGCTTTCGACAGAAGAAACGAAAAGAAATAACGAAACAAATTCTTAGAATTTCTCAAAACGAGATACATGAAAGTGTAACGTCCCGCAGGGTGGATATCTGAGCGACTCCGGTCAAATATCCCCTTTCGTTCAGTTAAATAAATAAACGTCTTAAATTCCACTTGGTCTCAGAATGCTTTATTAGAATGGACCAGCGCTTTTATTCATTAGACAAGCGATTGAAATTAAATAAGCAATTGAAAAGAAACAAGCAATTGAAACGAATGATTTGACGGTTGTTAAAACCGTGTGACAGGCGTAGCATGCACGTCGTCAAAACTTGCTTTTACTGGAGTGCGGTATCTTGCGGCGAAGATCCGGGACCCACTGGGAAAGGCAGAGTGGCGTCGGGAATTTCTCCAGGAAGCAGGATTTCAGATTGTGGCTTCAGCGTTTCTTCTGGTCCACGTAGATTGAGTAGGTGCCTTCGTTTCCAACGAAGACTTGAATTTCCCGTGCGGATTCCAGGTCGTGGAAGGCACGCGACGGGAAGTTTCGTCGAGATAGAGATTTGGAATATCTCGGCGAAGTGGAGCTTATTTGTGGCAATAGCTCGGAACTGTGTGTAGCGTATTGGCAGCTAGTAGCGATATAATCGAAAGTAGTGAGCTCGTCAAAATGTCTTTGAGCAGCGAAAATACTTGGACGATCAAATCGTATCAGCGAGCGTGTTCACATCAGGACAGCAGTAGTAGTTCGGACTGTTATTTTGTCGCCTGGCAGTAACTTGAAGAGAAGACAAGTGAGCGTTGACACACATATTAAACGTAGTTGGGTCTAATGTCAGTACGTCATGTGGCGTCATCCGTGAACTTACTGTTCCTTGAACTTACTGTTCCTTGAAATGCGTAGGCCTTGACTTTGAATTCTTGTATACAGAGGGCCGTGGCTAGTGATGTAAACACGAAGATGGCGCGTGTTTGTTGTAAGAATGAACGAGTATGAAATCCAGAATACATCAGTTCTTGTAGTGCTCGAGGGCGAAGGCGTGACCATAATGGGGGCGTGTAATCAATGCGTGTTGTAACCGAAATGCGGTTGAGTTGTTACAAAAGTTACTGTACTATCCACTCCATACTTTTCTCGAGAAAGGGTATGAAATGCTCGTTGTCCAAAGAATGTTAGTAAATGTATATCCTCCTAGTCATGTTTCTCTGCTTCGAGAAAGTTACGAAAAAACAGCATGAAAGAAACGTACTGTTTTTTTGTTCATTGTATATTAGCCGCAGCAAATAACTTTATTGTGCTCAGCATGGTCGTAGGCAGTTTTTAAAACTCTCTTGACAATAAAGTATTAATTAGTTAATTTTTCGTTAGTCTAACTGGATTGATGTTGTACAGAGCTTGTACTCAGTGCAACTTTTTCTTCACCAACGTCCGTAAGAGTAATAATTTTACCTCGCGTAATGTTGGAAAAACATCTGAATACCTGAAACCTTAAATCCATCGCCAACCTCGGACACCAATTTAATTCACGTGCTCTTGTGCATCGAGCGTGTGGAACGAATATTACCTTGCGTCAGTTTGTTGTGTTATTAACATGTATTTCTTTACAGCAAGTAGTCGCTTTTGTGAATACTTTTAATATTTATTTGGATATAATTTGAATATGTAGAAGTTGGCAATTCGTGTTAGGCAGCCATATTGCATAATTTTCGGCAAAGTTACATGACTTGGAGCACAGGTACCGTCCGATGAGAATATTAAATGGTGTTACGCGCTAAGCCAAAAACATTCGCTTCATAACATAAGAGAGTATTGGGTTGCAAAGATCTTTTCTGGGGTATTTCCGCTGGGACTTTTGACTGTCGAATCTTGTACGCTAAAACAAGGCACAGTACTCACGCGCGATGACTGTGAAATGATAACTGAAACATTTTCCAGTAGCGTAGGAGTCGCTCTGTGACACCAGGATAGGTCAGCTGAGAGAGGACGTTAGCAAGTTAAGGATGAACAGGATGTTTGCAAGTAAGGATTATACGTGCGGTGCATGCACAGATTGCACAATCATTTTCAAGGCAGGGCATGAGCGACGGTCCCTATATCAATCAGATCTTCTCGTAACTTTGTTCACACATTATTCGCGCATGACATGTTCGTGATAGTTAGATAGATAGCAAAATAGATAGACAGATAGTTAGATAGCCTTCTCATCCCACAGTGAACACTGAGAAACATTATTGCAACCCGGTGCAGTGGTGAGCGGGTACGTATCAATTAGATTGTGGGGCTATATATTGTGGTGAGTTAGTGATACTCTCTGGTGGATAGATCCTGGCCAGCATAGGGAATTAGTATGGTATGTTGTGACTGTATATTAGACTGTGACGAAACTACCAGTTTTGTCACTTCCAGGTTGCGACAGAAGCACACCTTGGCGGGGACGTGGGGGACGGTTCACCCCGTACTTTATTCAATGAGGGGTCTTTTAATGGGTAACCAAGAGTATTATTACCTCTTTAATATAAACTTAAATAAACTTTAAACCATTTTGTAAGAGGTACTTTAATAATTAGTGCTCTTATTAAATACTAATTAATATTAAACACTAAAATCGAACAACCGGATGAAAGCCATGTGGAATATTGTTAACAATTACACGTCAACTTCTGAAAATCGCGAAGAAAATGTTTCTTTACTAAACGATGGCAAGATCGTGTCAAATCCTCAGGACATCGCAAGTTTGTTTAATTCTCACTTCTCAGAAGTTGGTAAAATAACGAACTCAATATATCCAAATCAATGTCCTCCAATTATTACCACCCACATACCCAATTCTATGTTCACTTCCGAAACTAACGCCAGTGAAGTCATGGGAATCATCAGCTCCTTAAAAAACAAATTTTCACGAGGCATAGATGATATACCTGAGTTTATTGTTAAATCTTCGTCCCACGCTATATTAAATCCACTCGTAAATATTTTTAATAGTTCTTTATCGGAAGGGGTGTTTCCCAATATATTTAAGAGAGCTAAAGTGAAACCTTTACACAAGAAAGGAAACAAACTTAATATTGGAAATTACCGACCAATATCTCTACTACCCACTTTCTCAAAAATCCTAGAAAAATTGTTCTATAAGCGTCTTCTAGATTTTTTATCAAAATATAACATTCTCTCTGACGATCAACACGGTTTTAGGAAATCCTTTTCCACTACAAGCGCCATATTTTCCTTCTTAAACGATGTTACCACATCTCTAGACAGTGGAGAAAATCCTCAGGGTGTTTTTCTTGACTTATCCAAAGCATTCGATGTCATCGATCACGGAATTCTCCTTACCAAATTGCATTCTTTAGGCATTCGTGGACTTCCACATCAATGGCTAACTTCTTATTTAAAAGATAGATATCAACAAGTAGAAATATCCTATACTAAAAATAAAATACTTGAGCGTTGTCTTTCAGAAACAAAGCCACTTACTTGCGGAGTACCCCAAGGATCAATTCTCGGCCCTATACTCTTTTTATTGTATGTGAACGACATGTCATCATCCACATCAGATTGCAAAATGGTTCTTTTTGCTGATGACACTAATTTACTATGTAAACACGCCAATGCTCAAAAAGTTTTGTCTAACCTTTCGACTTGGTTCCATGCAAATCGTCTCATTGTAAACACTGACAAAACAGTGTCTATGTCATTTCACAATAGTATCACAAAATCTTTACCCCAGGTTTCTCTTTCTTTAAACGGAACACAATTAAAAACTGTTACAAATACAAAATTCTTAGGTCTCCATATTCAAGACAACCTCAAATGGAATTGTCACATTGACAATCTTAATTCCCAATTAAGCAAATTGTGTTACGCATTCCGAATCTTAGTTAACGCAGTTAGTCCACGTATTTCCCGTTGCGTATATTTTGCAAACGTTTACTCCCATTTACGTTACGGCATTACCTTCTGGGGTAATTCCGGTCAGAGTATTCAAACTTTCAGAATTCAGAAGAGGATAGTTCGGATAATTTGTAAATCTCACCCCCGAAACTCTTGTAAACCTTTATTCAAGGAATTAAATATCTTAACACTTCCCTGCATTTATATTTATGAAACGGTCGTGTTTGTTAAGACCGAATTACTGAAGCACCACCCTTGCTTTATACGAAACAGTCTCGTTCACGAACACTATACACGCAATAGTAGTAATATTCATCGCCCTAGAGTGTCAACCACTCTTTGCCAAAAGGGACCATACCATTCGGGAATCGTTCTATATAATTCCCTGCCCAAGAATATAAAAGATATTATGAAATTGAATATCTTCAAATCCGCGGTTAAAAACTACCTCCTGCACCAGTGCTTCTACACTGTAAAAGAATTTATTGATTTTAACAAAAGTTAAATTCGTCTTGTGCTTTATCACGCCATTGCTGTAGTACTTTTTAAACAACTTATAACAATTTCAAAAACTATTTTCTTGCATGATTGTGTTGTCTTATGGCTCATATTAATTTAGTTTTATGTGTACTCAACATTGGCACGTTTGTGTACATAAATTCTGTAGCCCCATCCTGGCCCGGGTTTTTCTCCGGTTTTCCTTCGGGTAGAGGCGGATTTATCATACAGGTTCTCTAGGCTTTGTCTAGGGGCGGGTCTATTGTAACAATAAATCGTGAATTTAGTGTTATTTCAATTTTTAAGCACTATACTCAGAATAATCTATAGTTCGATAATAACTTACATGTAATTTTTTGCTTAAAATTACAAACATATTGACATTCTATTAGTATTATAACTCGCAGCCAACTTTTTATCTTATTTAGGAACTTTTTCTGAAATTTTTGAATCCGCCTCTGCCTTAGGGCCCTTGATCGGAATTGATGGGATAGTCCCTTGCTTGCTTTCGGAGAGTAAATTAGTTTTTTTTCCTCCACGTGGTCATACGCAGTTTGTACTGTTTTTTGACAATAAATTTATTATTGCATCAACGTATTAAATATTGTTCAAGATAAGCATATTACATACACTTCAAATTTCAATTTTAAATTCTTTGCCTGACCTAAACGTTATTGTACGTCTATATGTGACCTCCAAAAGGAAACCCTGCCCGGGCGTCATTTGTAAAGTATAGCTACGCCACGGGGTAGCGGTATGAGCTGGTTAATACCTCTTTCATTTTTCCTCTGTCCGTCCATCTGTGCAAAGAGACTAACTAAACGAACGAATATATCACATTCGTTTTTCAATATTTAAATAGTATTTTTTGCTCTGTAATTTGTATAACTTCATAGAGGATACGAAAAATGAAGGTAGTAATTCATATTACGAACAAAATATTTGAAGTAATTCCACAAAACGCTTACGAGGACTTTCTTTGAAATTTGTATACTGGCAGTGGAATTTTGAACAAAAAATAATACGCATTTTGACGGGGGAGTAAGAAGAAGGGGCTATTGTCTCATCTAATGAATTCGGACGAAGTTAATACCTATAACGAGGTACTCTGCTGGAGCGATTAATCTGCAACACGATCCAACGCAGGTACGCTACGTTAAGTTCTTGAAGTCACTAGGTAACAGACAGCGGAGAGTATCCCTGTACAGTACCTTTACCAAGAATCTTCCGACCTAAAGCTGGGAACAGAGTCTACCAAGTCTCGAGAGGGTCATCGAATTCTTAGCGCAGATCGGGGAGCAATATATCGTGCTATAAGCGACATCCGGGAAAACTGGTCTCTGCACTGGATCAATCAGATCAGGACCGTTGCAAAGATGACAGCTTTGCCACTTTTTACTGCCTCAACAATAGCACCAGGCAGTTCATTTTCCAAATTGCTTCTTGAAAGGCCTAATACTAAAACAAAAAATGACCTATTTTGGACACATCATGAGAAGATATGATACACTGGAAAAGTCTTTAATGTTGGGGAAGATCGAAGGCACAAGAAGAGAATGACGGCAAAAGATGAGATGGATGGATGGCGTCACAGAAGTAATGGATTCCAAACTGGAGAGTCTTCGAGAGATGGTGCAGGGCAGAAGAGTATGGCGTGGTTTAGTTCATGGGGTCACGAAGAGTCGGAATCGACTAACCGAATAAGAAGAATATTTTACTTCTCCAGGAAATCTCGGAACAAACAACGGGAAGCAGCAGCGCTCTGTACCCAACAGATATTTCCGAGGAGACTCCTCCAACTTGGAAGAGACTATCCTAATTCATCTGTAATTAGAGCTCTATAAAGATAGGCATACGCACGACACCATTTTTGTGCAATTGTGATATATTCAGTGTATTGTAAACATTGCTGTGAACGGAGCACTAGAAGTTCATCGGATAAGAAAATTATCCAGTTATCAGAGAACCGATTTTAACCCTGGAAAAGGTATGTAATAATAAAATAAAACGATTAAAAGGTTTTCGGAAACCAGAGCCTTTAAAATTTATTTTTGCAACAATTTAAAAATTGAAATTTTGTGTGTGACAAGAACTAGAATTTTGATAAAAAGTGTTTTTTGAAGGCCAAATAAAATAATCATAGGCAATATTTTATTTATGGTCAATATGCATTTGCATTTGTTTAATTGCAGTTAAATAACATAACCTTAGCTTACTTACCTATGCTTTGAAGTAGTTATATCTTTTAATGCTAACTTCTGCGCCATTAAAGCCGTGATATTAAAATGACGAACACTTTTTTCATTGAAACTCTCAAGATCTTGAATTTATAAGCAAGGAATTTGCAATAATAAACAAATATTACGAAGCGCGACGCTGTTTACACGTCAATCTGTCAGTGTGACACAAAAATGGCGTCGTGCGTATGCTCCCCTTTACAGAGTCTTACTGCAATACACATAACGACCACCTAAGCGCGTATCCTACTTCACTTCAACGCTTGGTTTTTTTGTTTTTTTTGTGGGGCTTTAGGGCTCGTCAACATCAAAGGTCATTAGAGCCCTTCAACGCTTGGAATAGGAATAAAAATTATATTTGATAATACTACACGTGTAAGATCCGTTCCCTGTCCGGTAAGCGGCGAACTGTGCTTGTTAACCGTCACTTGTCTTGACGAGGTAATATATTCCGCAATATGAGAACCTTCCAAACGTATGTTTAAATTTAGTTAACATGTGCTAAAATACCCGAATGTTTTTGTCATCGTCAATGTATAGTATTCACAGAATATATAACCTCATAAAACAAGCATATGACGTACCATGTAAAGTATAGTAAAATAACAATTGCCAGTGCATAGATTTAACATACATATATCATAATCACTGAAAAAAAAACAAATTAATTCAATCCAGAATAGAAATTTGAATCGATTATTTTATAAATGAATTACTTCTTCAATAAAGCAGCGATGACAATATTAACAGCAGAGTTCTCATTGATAATGCGCTTTTATCTCATAATTTATATATATACGAAAATATTCTTACAAAACTGTTAAAAAGTTGAATTACAACACATTAAATTGTTAAACAGAATTGGATAAAAAAACAAAGAAATTTATTTTCATGTCATCAATTTTTTCTGAATAACATTGATTCAGCAAGAGCTTATTACAAAAACCAACCCTATAACAGAAAAGTAAATTATACGATTTTGTTAGTTTAATAATTTTCATTATTAAAATATTCAGACGTTTTTGAGTGTTCTAGGTAACGTACTCTTAAACATTTAAAACATAAGTTGTTATCTAACATTGCTGAAGTTCTTAACCAAAATAGTAACGTTCGAGGTTTATTACAGAGCATAAATTCTTAATAGCTAATAATTATTGGATATGAGAGAATGTAAAAGATATTCGAGAATGTAAAAGAAGTTTTCAATGCTATTCTTACTTATACTAAATAATAATCACATGTACTTATACTAAATAATAATCACATGTACTTATACTAAATAATAATCACAATCTCAATGCTATTCTTACTTATACTAAATAATAATTACATGTTTATTCTAATTACGTGTACAGAGAGAATCTTTTACAAAATAACATATTCCAACATTATTTTTAGAGTTACATGAAATATTTTGAATTATGTGTTGCACATAATCATTTTACCCTTCATAAAACATGTTCCTTACCGGACAAGCCAAAAATTTATAAATATTATTTACTAAAGGATAATAATAAATTTATACATTATAGTTATGACAATTTCCTCACTAAAAATAGTTAAAGTATTATTTATCAAAACTATGTATTATGGGAAAATTTATAGTAAAGTCGTTCGATGTTATGTCAGAAAAAATACTTTTCCAAGTTTTACCATCTACGATATTCAAAATACGAAGATTCAATCACAGAAATGAAGTTATTTTCTGTACAGTCCATAACAATATTGTTTATATTTAATGAAATATTCAAGAGAGTGGTTGTTAGAGGGACTTCAAAACGCTCAGAAGAGGACAAAAAAGGACAAAATTTGTTGTTCATAGCGACAACTACATGAAAATTCTTTAAGATTTACGATCATTCAATCAATCGTATTATAGTTTCTAATACCCCGGTATTAAACAATAAAAGTAACTTAGAATTATTCATGAAAATGTACTATTTTGCAGAGATATGTAAAATACGAACAGTTGTTTGTTGACGTTACTTGATACTGCATATGTATGAGTATGTTGTATTTACGATATGGTCTTGCAGTAACATTTTATTGTTCCAGCAAAAACCAATTTGACTCTTCAGGCATGTAGTCCAGGAACCAGGGGATTTTTATATATAGACCGACCTTGCAAAAGATCACGGAAAGGTCATATATAATACATTTTTGGCGTTGTACGCAGTAATGATAATGCTGAGTTTTCGACCTCTAATCTTTGCCACTCGCCACATTGTGGAAAAATGGCGGCGAATTTGACTTTTTTGCAATTATTTCGTTTCCGACACCAGTTACGACCAAAATAGTTTATATAAAAAGATAGATCATTTAAGTTCAACATTTTTTGTAGAAACCATTTTTCTGTTAGATTTATAGTGCCTGAGATATAAGGGATTAAAAAATCGGAATACTCCAACATGTTTATATTTTCACATTTTGCCTTAGTTTTGACGTGAATTTTTGGTTTTGTTATAGGTTTTACTCAATTTTGCGTAAAATGGGTCTAAAAATCTTCAGGAACAATGTATACAAAATACAAAACTTACGTACAAAAATTAGGAATGCATTGTATAGTAGGAAAATAGGAGAAGCATTCGATATGGAAAGATGAATAAATACTGAACAGTTAATTGGGTGTATTTTTATGATTTCCTCATTTCCTCATTACCATTGTGGTAGAGTACAATGCACGGACTTTATAGTGGTGTCTCCATTAGACCTAATTCACTTCACACGGTGTTGACATTAATGTTTTAACGTTTTAGATTTTCTAATTTATAATTTTGGCTGTGTATAGTTTGAAATATCTCTATATATGAATTACGATATTTAGTATGACTACAGCAATCTACATTATTACACTGAATGTTAGTTCAATACTTAACACTCCAGAATGACGTTTGTGTTGCTGATAATTATAAGATCCATGGGATCGAGTCAATGTTTGACGATAATAAAATGCGTCTAGGTACAAATCATTACTGTTTAAAGCTTTTTTACTGATTGTAGATAACATTATAGCAGGAAACAGCATTAATATAGTAGATGGAGATTATATTCTTCAGAGCTGTGTGGCATCAGAATGAATCTTTTGCAACGATTGCCGTCACATATCTCCAATTTCTAAAAAAAATATATTGGTTATAATACAATAGTTATCTTTGACGAATATTATACTGATGTACAAATAGCGAGGATCAAATATAAAGCTACAGAAGTAAATTTCAATGAGTTAATGAATGAGAATATTTTACAAAAACTGTTTTTATCCAACGAAGAAAATAAGTTACATTTGATTGCCATGCTACCTAAGTACTTCATAGAAGCTAATTTGTTGATAATGCAAGCTGTAGAAGATGCAAATACATTGATTGTTAACACAGCAATCTCTATGTCTTCATCATATAATTATGTTTTTATATTCGGAGAAGATATTAACCTACTCGTACTTCTAACATTCCGGCGAGGCATCTTCCAAATGTTTATTTTCGGAAAACTGGAAAAGGTAAAGCTGAGGATAAGATATACTGTTCTACTAGCCAGTGGCATAGAAAGAGAGTTGCTGAAAATATATTATTTTTACATGTTCTCAGTGGGAGCGATAGCACATCAGCCCTGTTCCACAGAGGTAGAAGGTTTTCAAGACCATGACAGATTGTGAGTCACTAATTCAAATTATACAAGATTTTTCAAGGATAAATATGCAAATCGTGAAAATATGTATTATAACAGTTAGGAAACAGTTCACAGCTGTTCCACATGTAAACACATTTTAAACTGTCTCCGTTATGAACAATTCACCAAATTCACATCAAAAATGACATACAATTTTGCTTCATTAACTCCAAGGAGCGATGCTGCACAATTTCATTCTCTCAAGACCTATCATCAAGTTCAATTAAGGTATAACCTTTTAAAAAACTGCACTAGATGTGGATTGAACAATGAGAGCCATAAAGGACCCGGTCCCTGCAAATCTTTTAAACACTGTGTCATTATTTCAAAAACGAATGTGGACGAGCATGCGGATATAGAAAGAGGGGATTCAAGTGCTCAGCATTTTGTTTTTGTAAAGGAGTTTCATGTCAGAATGCCACAGTAGTATTCTCTGACTCAAAACACAAATATGAAGAAACAAGTTTTGGTGATCAGTTTTTGTCAATTAAAATACAAGATGAAGATAACACCGAGAATGAAAATTAAGTCTAAGATAAAGAGGAAAATGATTTCGAAGAAGGAGATTTTCAGGTTAATATAGATCAGTCTGATCCACCGAGGAAATCGGAAAGGTTAATACATATATTCAATACCTAATGGAGACAACAAGAGAATACGTGCGTTTTACTCTACCAAAATGGTAATGAGAAAATGAGGAAACCATAAAAACACATCAAATTAACTGTGTCAATATTTATTGATATTTCCATATCGTGTACCTCTCCTATATTCCTATTATAACATGCATTCCTAATTTTTAGATGCATTTTGTTAGTAAAAAAAAATTATTGTCAAAAAACAGTACAAACTNTTATGTATACTGCTCTTCAAGGCTTTAGATCCATTATACACAAAAATTAATAAAACACACAACAAACCCAATAATTCACGTCAAAACTAACACAAAAATGTGAAAATTCAACAATTTTGAATATGTACATTATTCAATCCTTTGTACCTGAGAAACGATAAATCCGATAAAAAATAATTTGTACAAAAGTTTTGAAAATTAAATGAATTATATTTTTTAAGAACTATTTTGGCCGTAACTGATACCGGAAACGAAATAATTGCGAAAAAATAAAATTAACCGTCATTTTTTAGACTGTCTATGTATAAAACGAATGAAAGGAGATAACGCTCTGCATAATCGATTACTCTCCCATCGCTTTGCACGGATTATTCATAGATGGTATTTTTCGTACATACCAACAAACAGAATATACTAGTCCTTTTTCTATATTCTTCTGAGCGTTTTGAAATCCTTCTAACAACCACTGTCTTGAAAATAATTCGTAATGGATAAGTGAATCAAGAAAACAATAAAATGCAGTTAAACTAAAGCTAAAAAAGAGCATGTTGATTAAATAAGAATATTGGAATTTGTATTTGCCGCTTTAATATTTTCCTCACACATTTCTTATATTTCTTACACATTCAAAACTAATTTCATTTCCTTAATGGAAGTAAGTGACTTTTTCAGAAAACATCGTCATAAACACCGAAAACATCATCGTGGTCATGAAGAAGTTTTGTACTTCCATAAGTTTTATTTTGTGATCACAGGCTTCTGACACAACTTTGTCTAAATTGTCTGAATTGTCTAAATTGTTGCACAACTTCCAGCTTTTGATTCATCGATCTATTCACACAATCTTTAAATCTTGAGAGAATACAATTATTTAATAAATTAATCAATTAAATAAAACATTGTATAATATGAGACATTCTAAAAAAAATTATTCCTCGCTGCAAATTTGGTTGACTCCAGCAATGCTTCCTCATTACCTCGATCAAACATAATCTACATAGAAATAATTTATCATGTAATTATTGTTTGTCTTTCAGATATAATGATATCAGGATTCAAAATTCATTTACGAGTTAATTAATTATCGATCTGCAATAACGAACTGTTGAAAAAAATCTTCTAGACCCTCCTATTACGATAGCGATAAATATTAGGGTAAAGTCAATTTCCTTATCAATATTTTAAAATGCAATAAATAATAAAAATACAACTCAAAACATTATTTTTATAACAAATATAATGATAATAAAATGAACTAATTCTTGAAATATCCTGAATACTTTATCTCGACGATACCGTTAGGTTTTTCTGAAAACGTGTACTAAAGTTAGATGAAAATTTCAGCAAAGCTATTATCATAATCTTATTCATTGGACAAGAACAGCTTTGTCACACGATGGCACATTCGTAAAGACACCGTGGGTAGGAATACCAAGTAGACAAGAAAAGGGAAAATCCCCTGGAAGTATGAAAAATTCAGTTTGCTTTTATTGGAGCTAATACTTAGGTGGTGTATTTACTTCGTGGATTAAAATAAGTAAAATATTGAATAAAATGGTCGTATTAAACATTCTTGTCAAAGAAATCTGGAAGAAATAAAAGTGACTATAATGAGTCACAGAATGAGTAAATCACAAAACTGAGTAAATAATATTGAGGAAATGATGTATTGCTTATGTGGATTTATATTTTATTATAAGAAATAATTATTTATATTCACGGTATAATGCGTAATTAACAAGAATCGTGTATATGAATTATCACGTATGGGTTATTCAGTTACATTTTCAATATAATTTCGCTAATTTTTAGTATTGAGTTCTACAGGTGCGCTGATAGACGAGTCTGTATAATAATTTAGATATAATATTGGTTCTAAACTGATTGTCTTGATATATTTATACTTGAAGGACAATAGTTATGCGAATATTATTTAATATTCAAATTAAATTATTATCATGTCTCTATGATGGAAGGTTCTAGACAATTGTGAACTTGCTTCACTATTTCATTCTTACAACAAGTGATGTTTTTAATGGTTTTAAAAGGAACATTTTATGAGTAATTAATTTTTGGATAATTGGAACATTTCAAAAAATATAGCAGCGGCCCTGAAGATGATGCCAAACTAGCATCGAAACGTTGGCCATGTATTAGTGAATATTAATAAAGTATTACATTAAAAATTGATTGTCTACAATAATATTCGCATAACTATTGTCCTTCGATTTTGAATAATGTTTTACTCACCAGATTGAGGACTTCTTCTGAAACCAACGGGATGAGGGGGAGACGGGGTCATTATGTAGCTTCTGCTGTTCCACGCTTCGTTCGTATTTGTTGCTCGAGTTCATACTTGTAGTACAATCTCGTTACATGTACCGAAATTTACACACGTTGACTGCTGAGTTAGAAAGATGAAATACCAGAGCAATAAGCAGAAAGGAAACGAAAAGTACAAAAGACTCCGAAGACAGTTCATGATAATATCAAATGAAAGAAATTACAAGATTGCTGTAAAAAACAAAAACAAAAAAATTGATAGTAAAATTATGATCATTTTAAATTCAAATAGAACAAGGATTATTTAATAGCGGTTTGGTACGCGTATAACGTCAACCTTATTTCAAATTATTAAAGAATTATCATAGAATTTTTGTTGCTTAATAATTCGTAAAAATTAATTTTTTATTATAAAACCATCGAGAAAAGAAAAAAACCTTGGACTGGTAGAGAAAACAAAGCAAATGGAGAGGTAGTATTGCTGCCCTCATAAGGAAACCTAGATTTGATTGAATAAGCAGAACGCAATTAAAAGCAAATAACATTTCCTTGAGTAGACAAACTGACTTGAACGGAAAACATAGTGGTACATAATTGTAATCCAATCGGATGGTAATTTTCTACTATCTCAAATCATATCTGCTTTCATTGGTTGAAATTCTTCCTCTACTATTTTTAGTTGGAGTGCAATAAAAATATCAAGCAAGTGTAACTAGTTTTACGAAGTAACCTTTATTTTGGTACTTTGTATAACATATGACACAAAATAAATTAACAATTCTCAAACATAACTAAAGTTTCAACAAATTATTATTATGAAAATAAAGAAATTTTTAATTTCAAATTTTTAACTTTAGAAATAATATTGTATACAATGACATACCTCCGCAATTTTACGCATGAGACATAGACATAATTCATAATATGAATAATAGTCGATGAGAGTTATATTTATGGGAAAAGATTCGAAATCTATCTGATACATACAATGTAAACAAGTGCAATTTTGTGATGTCATTCACCGTTGTAAATTCTTATATCTCTCCGCGAGTGCTGTTACCAACCCTATTCCCTCCAACTTGACACGTGCAGGGGTGTTATATTCAATAATATTAGGTAAACGGATGATCCACTCTTTTCAAAAGAAAATACTAAAGATTTTTCTTCATAATTATGTGACGTGCAAAAAAACTATTTTAGGACAACCAGAATTATATTTCAAAAAGTATGGTATTAAACTTCGCTACCACCCTCGCGTGGGCCATATTTGAAATTTTATGTTATATTGTTGTCTAAACCAATTCTTAAAAAATGTATTTTACGTTACGCGGAAATAAAGTAATTGCTTATTTTGGGTAACGCTAAATTTTTCACGTACCTCGACCACACAACAGAGTTCTTTAAGTAATACGTTCTCTTTAAAACCAAGAAAGATTAAACAACCCTTAAATCAACACATAGCTCATAAGAACCCACTTTATTACAAGATAAAGTTCGTATAATAAACACTCATGTTCGTTCCTCTATCAGACATGTAGCTCTTCAATATGTGAAGGCCACGCCCCCAAGCACTAGAGAACCACAGCCGAGATTGCTGAGATTACTGCACTTATCGCTTCGTGCTGTTTCTAATGCAATGTTTATGGAGCTCTAACACCTGCGGTATTTTAAAATAGTTTCCCAAAACAATCATTCGGGAATGAACCTGAAATGCATTTATCATAGAAAAATCACTGAAAACAATAAAATTAATTATGTCAACCTATGCGCTCATGCAGGGTAAAGATGCAAAATTAAGAAAAATATAATAAAAAATGTGTGACTTACCATTCTATTCTTCTTAACTTCAGAAATGTTTGGAGGATTATGGTTAAGGCTGTATTCCACAGAAGTGCGTTAGGACGTTTTAATCTGCTCACCACATGTTCAAACGCGAGACACTGATCTCTTTTTCTTCTCATAAAAAACAAGAAGGAACTGAAAAGGATTATACAACAACAACATGTCTCTCAACAATGAAACAATAGACAACGTATTTTACCCTACAATAGTGTAACAATTCGACTAATGAATGTTTTAATGACTAAAAAATACCAACAAAGCAACTTTTACTTTGTTACAATATCTAATGTTTGGAGTCTTAATTTTTTGATTCAAAGTCAATTTGAATCGTATGAAAGGATCCTTTGCAAAATTTATAAAGATAACAGGTATCATCATTTACAATCTTCAATGAGAAAACATAAGAAAAACGTACAAATATTTCTTCTTTTATGAACGGGTATTTTCTAGTGAATAGTGTCTGTATGGTATTATTGCATAACTAATGTTAAGACAGCAATACTAAGTTGCCCATTTTGCACATCTTGTTATTTGCAAGAACTCAAATATACATTACTGTCTGTCATAAAGAAGTAAAAGATATTGTCATTCTGTCATTATTTATTGATTCAAAAGACCTTTTCGGCCGCATGGCGGCCACCTTTGCTACAACGTTTTTTTACGAAATATAAATTACAAAATAAATTTAAATTGAAACATCCTAAAAACAATCTATTCTCTCCTTCTTCGAAAAGTTAATAATTTTCAATATAATATAAAAATATAAATTACAAAATAAAATATTGAAACATTCTAAAATTAATCTACCCCCTTCTTCTTTGGAAAGATAATAATTTTCAATATAATATGAAATAGAAACAGGAAATGTTCTCATACGCAGGCATACCTGGGCTCTTTGGCAAGCGGTGGCTGAAATCACCGTGGTCGGATATAGGGAAGTTTCAGGAATTTCAATCGACGTCACGGGCTTCCGTTGTTTTATGGCTAATTTTACATGGGGAGGAAATATATGGAATCTGATGATTGAGTGTGAAAATGTTGGAATTAAGTGAATTGTGATTGTTTTCTAAAGTCTTTTCCAATAATAATTTACTATTTCTAAAATTTGGAAATCATTGACTGTGTGGAATGTGTGATTGTTTTCTATAAGATGTGTGACGAAATGCGAATGTCCGGTGAGGTGTTTGAAAGCGTGAATGTGTTCATGTAGTCTTTTACCAAAACTGCGTCCAGTTTGCCCCATGTACATCGCGTTGCACTCACTGCATGTGAGCGCGTACTCCACTTAATTGCGAGAGGGGTGTAGGGTCTTTTGTGTGGGAGTGGATGTTTCTCAGCGACTTAGGTGCATGGGAGGAAGTGTAGAGACTGTGTTGTTTAAATAAATTTGCAAACTTTAGGGAAAGATAGCCTATGTAATGTATGGTAACGCGAGGGGTCGTGGTATCTTTATGAAGGGAGGAAAGTGTTGTAATTCGTTTTCTGTGTATTGTGTGTTTTTTCTTCTTAATGATGGAATAACCATTGTTAAATGCAATTTGTTTTATTGTACAAACGTCTTTCTGAATTTTGTCAAGAGAAAGTGGAATGGAGAACAGTCTATGAATCATAACATGGAACGCTGCATGTTTATGTGTGGGTGGGTGTAGCGAGGAATGATCGTATCTGTGTGGGTGGGTTTTAAAAAAATGTCAAACTCGTGGTGGTTGTCAACAAATGTAATAGTGAGGTCCAAAAAGTTGAGTGTCCTATGTACGTCTTCTGTTTCTGTAGTAAATTTAATGTTGGTATGTACGGAATTGATGTATGATAAAAACTTATTATTGTGTAAGAGTACCGGTCCAAAATGTGATTATGTCGTCTACATAACGATACCAGTATACAATGTTCTATAAGATTGGGAATGTATAATTAACATCATTCTGTTTAAGTATAATGAACATCAATCAGTCAACATCAGACCAATTCCTCCAATTTTTATAGAACTTCAAAAAATGGGTTCGAAGACATTCACGAATGGACCTCATTTGAAATTATTAAAACTTGTTTTCCGGAAGGTTGTGAATTAAAGAGCAAACATAATGGAAACAAACCAACCATTAAAACAATCTAATTATTTTCTTCTCAATAAGTAGCCTTCACCTTTTACTCATGAAACTAATGTTATTGACGAGCCAGTATATTTCAATGTTCGCACATTATTTGCTAATCAATACGTACTGAATGTATGAGTAAATGAAAGCAGCCAAACTTTTTTAGACTTTGGCATGTTATATAAATATGTTCATTATAATTACATGAACGTAGTTCATGTAATTGCATTGATTAAAACAATCGTGAATAAATAGAAGTTAATTTTAAATCATTAACATTTAAATATCAATCATTAAGAATAAACATTTTGAGGCTACATATTTGAAAGAATTCGTCTATTTCTATATTTATTACAGTTACACTACGTTAAATATTACAGTTACAGTTACACTTTCAAGAGAAAGTAATATTTTTTGCAAAATAATTCCTGATTTAGTCATAACTATAATTAATGTAATATAATATTATTATACTTATTATAAATTAAGTTTTGTATTAAAGAAAAGGTAATTGAAAGGGTTGAGAGAAGCTTAGATTTTTGGATCTGTCAATCCCGATGGTTAATCCAAACAACTCTTATCTGTGACTCACTACGTTGACGGATCGCATGGACGATATGACGTGTCACGACACACATTAAACAAGTAACCCGAATCTGTAGTTGGTGTGAATCCGCATGATGTTGTTTTATCAAACTGGTTCGGATCAAGTTGACCGTGTCGACTAAGAAGAGACATTTCATGCTGCCGATGAGGTTTCTTGTTAAGTAGATGAAGGATTCAAAATAGCTAACGTAAATTCCCTGAAATACCCCACTGTTCCTAATGTTTACATAATATAAAATTTGTTTATAGAATATGAAGCATTTCTCGTTCCTGAGGTTCACTTCTGTCCGTTTACGGTTTAGTTACTAGTAATTATGGACATTATGAACAAACTGTTGCGCTGTTAATTGCCCACAATTCCGTAATTCCATCGAAGACAGCGAGTTTCATTGAACAAGCAATTGTCTTTAAAACTGGTCGAAAAGTTCTGTAATTCCACTCGATGTATGACGGATTTAATATCGGAGAGATTGACAAGGAAAAAGTTACCTTGTGAGATTTTTTAAAAAAATTTTATAGCAGGGAAGAAGTTTAAACCAGAAAAAGATAATAAAACCCGTATTAAAACCAAATAATTAATTTAAAAACGGAAACTTCAATTTGACATGTGTCTACGGGTACCATAACACCTTACATTATAATACCAATAAAATCTTAAATTTAAAAAATATGTCGTGTTCTGTATTAAATTTATTTCAAATACTTACTACTTTACTTATTAGTATTTTGAAAAACTCCTACAACAAACACTCACGGAACCATGAAATCTGTTCGCTATTAAGGAGAGTTCGCTTTTGGGAATTTAAGGTTTACGTATAATAAATCCTGACCGGGTTTTTCTACGGTTTTCCTTCGCGTAGTGGCGGGTTTTCCAGGGGCGGGAATATCATTAATACTTTTGTTATTAGTAATCTCGAATTTTTACTGCACATAATATCTACAATTCTACATGGATAGCAATACGTATTTATTATGTCCGCCACTGGTTGTTTCCGGAGAATAACTTAGATTATGATCCACAGTGTGGTCATATGCAGTTTGCAATGGCTTTTTTGACAATAAAGCTTATTTATGTAAATGAAATAACGGGGATAGAAACAGTATCCGCTTTAGAGAAATGTCCGCTATTGAGAAGTGTCCGATGATGCATGTTTCACTGTAGTGGGTATGAACTGTATACGAATACCAATGAAACCTAAACTAATACCCCAACGATTATAAAATTGCCAAGTACGTGTAATATGGACGCACCTGAAAGCGTGCTATCTCCTTTAAGACGCCCCGCGTATCCCTGTTGCAGGAGGCATGATAGCGTCGAGTCGAGATGACTCCATGGTCCCATGCTATACGCTCATACGCCTCCACATCCTCACTGTCTCTCTCACGCTCTTACAGAGAGAGCATTTAGGGCCAGGAGCGTCGTCATGCTCAATACTGTCGGAACCACAGACAAATCGCTTCTCTCATCTCAATGCTTCTCAAAGCGAAACATCTGGTTGATTGTACTCCCATCGCTAAGAACATAGGCCCAGCGCTGTCACAGGGGACATTTGTTCCGATACAAATTACGAGCTGTACGTCGCATTGCCAAACAAAGGATTGTGAGCCCGCATTAATTAGTGAAAATGTGTGGCTTAAAGTGCTGAAAGAGTGAGTTTTAAATTAACCGAGCATCCTTTTTTTAGTGTGAGATCATTTCCGTTTTTCTTTTTTGTTCTTTTGTTTCAGGCAATCATGTGTTACATCAGAATGAGTTTTCACTATCCATCACCATATACTTAATAAATAATACTTAAATGTTTCAGAAATATTTTATTCGTTTTCCGCGTAATTAGACGGAGCTAATCATATAAATGTAGTATCGTACTTTAGAGCATAAAGATGTGTTGATGATCTCTATCTTCCACTTTTTCATTTCCGAGACATTTAAAAGTTACATGAAGAGCTTCTTGACTCATTTATTTGAAAAGGATTTTACTTGACTACTTGAGTACCAACAAAGAAAAGCTCTGACGTGTCTGAGAAATAAACATCCGTAGAGAATCAGGAGTTACTTCATGTTCCATTCTGTAATATCATATAACTGTTCAGGACTGTTCTGATGGGTTTCTTACATTGTTAATGCTAGGCTTGAAACTGAGTAAAACTTATCTAAAACTAGAACATATGGAGGTAATCTTTCAAATTATTTAGGTCAATAAAATAGTTTTGCTAAGTAATAGTAAAGATCCATTTTTTCATACAGAATATTAATTAGATTCAATTTTCCGTGCGATAATCTTATAATGTAAGTTGTTTTGAACTAAATCTAAGAGTATGAAGTTTTGCTTGTGATTGCAAATAATGAGTACGATATTACTCACCAGACAAGCAGAACAAGTGACGTAGGTCTCGGAAGGGTTCCGAAGTGTCGATCTGTAAAAGTGGTTCGGGACGAGGAGTTGATGGTGCGGTGATGAAATGAAGCGGTGTGATGAAAGTATAATTAAGTTCAAGTAATAACCATAAAACGAGAAAAGTGTAGCAACATAAGCAGGGAAATATACGAATGGCGTTCAGTAAGTAGTGCAACACTTTTTTTTTTCAAAATAGGATGATTTTATTCAGGATTTAAATACACCATATTATTTCCCTATTCTTTGGCTATAAACCTTATTTTACAATGTAATCTCCGTTCAGTTCTATGGCCTTACACCATATTCATGTGAGAGCTTGTATGCCGTCATGGAACCACTCTACTGGTCTGTTTCTTGTTGCATCAATACCTGTAGTGCTTCCCGCCGGCCTGCAGTGCTTCCCGCGGAGTCCATCCTCCAGTGGGTCAAAAGGTGCGAGATCTGGGTTATAGTGTGGATGAGGAAAAACGTGTGTATTTGATTTGATTTATTGTTAACATAAAATTTTATTGTTTTTAATTTAACGTTTTCTCTGTGGGATACATGTTTACCGATTTAAAATACTTCATATATTCCCGGAAAATTGAAGTATGTTTCACGGATTTGTATACAATTATTTGAATATAGAAGATGTAGCACAAAACCTAACATGGATTTATTACGTCTGTTTCGTGAAAATCGTTCGACTATACTTACATACGAATATATTTACAAAAAGTGACAACGCAAATAACTGGCTTAAACAGTGACAATGCTACTCTAGAGGATGCCTACTCTAGAAGTGTGTCATTACCGAAAACGAACACCCTCGTGTTGGGCTGACGGTTGTAATGCTATAGTGTCAAGAAAGGAGAGAAAGAGACATTTATACTGCGTTTGGATTCAAAGCAGGGGTGACAGTTTCCTAATAGAAAAAGCGATTGATGAATCGTATACACACTTCCGAGTCACAATGAACTACAGAATAGTGGGCACAGAGATGGTGTAGGATACCAAGTTCACAAGGTTGTGTAAGATCTCATCAAATATGTTCTAGAATGATTAAGAGATTGAGATGATTAAGAAAATTCGTAATATACTGAAAGAGTAATGCATTCTGAGCCACATTATACCAAATTATTTTTAAAAAGTATATCCTGGGGGTGGGAGTTCCTCAAAATTCGTTTATTGTTTGGAAAAAAACTTACTGAAGTTATCAATCTAGAAAAATGTTAAAGGGATAGATATTTTCTTGTGACTAACGGCACTTCAAGTTTAGTGAGTGAAAATATTAATTGGTGAAATTTTTATGAAAACTAGCGATATATTCTACCGTGATCATTCTGAAGCATAAGCCAGCTTCCATCCTTGTCTGTAAAAAAAATACGTCACTTCTACATCCTAATTTTCTTGAAATTTTCAATTCGTTGAGATTTCCTTTGGGACACAATAAAGATAAAAACGTCAATTGTTAAAAAAATTGAAACATAATTATTTTTTTTTAGATTTTCTTTAAATGTGTGGTTATTTCTAGTGTAATATGCTACAGAATTTACTTATTTGGTGGTGCATTTAATTACCAATTGAATAAGAAAAGTGTACAATTAAAGAATATTGCGGCAGCCGTGGTGAGTGTGGAGGCAAGTGCGAGTCGTGCATGGGAGGTTCAGGTAAGGTGCTGCGAGGACTGCAGTGGTTTCGTACCGCCGCCGTCGCTCGCCGTCATCACAGCGCCGTCGCCACCACTACCACAAAGCGCTAAGCCCACGCGCAAACATGAGGGTGAGGGCGTTGACAGCCCGCATGCTCTCGGGATTTTCGACACAACGAGCGCAGAGGTGAGGTTCGCCGTGGAGTCTGCAAAGGCTCGGAGGACTGGGATTCCTCATGGGTGATAATGCAAAAGAGAGAAAAAATTATCGCTTTTCCCAATGGAAACTTTTCTAATTATTATGAAACATTTCCTAATTAACAGTTTCAATTTCTCAATAAATATGGTTTTCCATACGATTTCGGATTATGCATGTGATGTTAATTCCTCTTATACTTTATTATAGTACTCCATACTGATTATTGTTATAGTACTCCATACTGAATAAATTCCTTTTTTCATGCATTGAATTTTTTATCATTTTTATTTACAATAGTTTATTTCTAACTCTCCGCAACCTTGGCACGGTTGTATACATTAACTCTGCAGCCCCATCCTGGCCCGGATTTTCCTCCGGGTAGTGGCGGATTTTCCATATGCGGGAATGTCATTTAATACTTTAGTTCCTACTGATCTCGAATTTTTGCGATTCATTTTAGAATGAAAAATGATTACAGTACATATTTATTAAATAATTTATTTTATAAGTATAAAATCCTCCACTGCCCTTGGGTTCTTGACCGGAATTAATGGGATGGTCCCATGCTAGTGCCCGGAGTAACTAAGTTTATTAGTCCCCACGTGGTCATACGCAATTTGCAACAGTTTTTTATTATAAAGCTTATTTATTTATTCCATAAAAACGGCCTAATTTTAATCAATTTGTTTAAAATAATTTTTCATTACATGACTTTTTCACTGGGTTTTATCGGAATACGTTTTTGATTTCATTGATCCTTTTCAAATGTTTCGTATTTTATTTTAATATTCTTTTTTTATTCACTCCTTTTTAATTCGTTCTTTTCTATATAATCACATTTTATTTCCCTAAACATAATTGCTGTTCAACGCTTCATATCCATCTAGGTAGCACAATTAAAATATGCACGAATCTCTGCTCGTGATTTGTGAAGTGAAGCTCCAAATCCCAAGAATAAAATCTTCAAATAACTTCCGTTTTGTGGATCTCACCAATGTTGTAAAATACAACATGTCTCTAGTTTTATTTTATGACCTCTCGTACCAAAATGTATTCTAGGGATTAATGATTTGCTTCTACATACAAATTTTTTACATGAAAAACGTACGTTTTTGTGAATGTATTTCCAGTAACAAATTTGACTGGAAACATCATTATAATTTTAATTTTAATGGTGTAAGTACAGTAATGAAAAAAGTTGAAACAATATTAATTTTTCTACACAAAAATAGAAACAAAAAACTACATCGCTTAGTAAGGAGTAAATGGTTTTCAAATTTTTTAGTGGAATTATTTTCAAATATGGAACGTTTTTAATAATTTTTAAAAAAACCAAATATTTTTTATATTTTAGATAATACATATACTTTCTGAAGAATATGAATAAGGAGTTTTAATTATCATATTTTTTTCAGTAAACTACCAACAAAAATATCCTTCCATCTGTAAACAAAATTTGAACACTTCAAGACCTACGAGTTGGATTTGTGGTGAAATGCACTTTGTCTACTACTCTCTCGGCCAATTCACCTTCCCCTTCCGATAAATCACGCTTAGTTTGCAGCACGCCGCTCACAACAGCAAACTGACCTCAACTTCCTTTGAACACGTGTACGAGTGGTGTCACTACTAACCACCGACCCGACCACATGCACCTCGCACGCCATTTATTCCGGTTGCGTCGTCCTAACAACTAGAATCGCCAATATTTTTAACATATCATTTTTTACAAACTTTTATTTAACTCCATCTGATAGTAAGTTTGGGCTAAATCTTGCTTCTGAATTTTAAATCAGTTTCCTCCAACCGATTGAGTTGAAATTTGGTACACATATGAACCCTACGACAATGTAATTTATGATGTTTAACTTCAAAAAAAACTTTTTTTAAGTTTTTTTTAAAATATGAATTTATTCCGCAATAATTGGTGGTGACTTATTTCCGGGAAGCGTCCCCTGAAATTTATGTAAATAAGTTTATCGAATTACGTAACCTACGCCTTTTTGTCATGACAGCGAAGGAGCGTCTTGTCATTACGATCGCTTCCTATATTTAGTATCGGAAGGTGTATCACATAAACATTTATGCTATTTATGTATATTAATAAGATTGTTTTTAAAAAAGTTTTAGTATTACATATATATGAACAAGCAAGATTGTTTGTGTACTTGGCGTAATAATTAATTTCTAATTCTCAAAAGTGTAAAATAACATAAGAAATAAAATGTCTTTTTAAAAACAAGCTTTTATTTAAGCCATAAAACGAATAAGACGAGTTATGTTTTTTATTAAGGTAGTGATGTGCCAAATGCTATTATACTCTTTCATNGAACTTTCCTTCATCTTTCATCATTAATTGAGTGTTATGAGTATAATTTATCATTTTAATTTCTTGATGAACTTAGGACATGAAACTGGTATATAGATGTAAAATTTTTAAAAGGTATGTACTTTGTATAATACATAAATAACGGNTTATACTCTTTCATCATTAATTGAGTGTTATGAGTATAATTTATCATTTGAATTTCTTGATGAACTTAGGACATGAAACTGGTATATAGATGTAAAATTTTTAAAAGGTATGTACTTTGTATAATACATAAATAACGGGGTTTGAGACACAATATATATCTTGACAACATTTGGATAAGTATATTAAAGTACTTTGGTTGAAAGCACTTTTCAGTAAGAGAGGGTTATATTTCGTTTTATTGTCATGCATTATATAGCTGCGGAACTGAAAATTTACTTGAAAAATGTATGGAGACCAATGCAAATATGAAATGTCGAATAAACTAATAACACAGATTCTAACTTAATGATTTATTTTTAAATAAATGATCCTAGTTAGAATAAGATGCCATCTACCCATGTCGTCTCATTAACAAAAAGAAGAAAGCGAAGAAAAATAACACATTCCGTCAACATTGAGGTTAAAAGACTTTGCAAAACTAAAATTTAAAAATAGTACATATGAGAAATAAATTGATAAAAATATAAAAAAAGGTTTCAATCGTTTTTCTGGCATGTGGGGAAGATGAATAGCTATAATCACATGCCTGATGCTGATTGCGACTGGGTGGANTATAATCACATGCCTGATGCTGATTGCGACTGGGTGGATATCGAACCGGGAGTGTACATAAACATGTTGACTATGTCGCAGTAAATTACAGGAAGCCCGAGTTTTGTCCCCAGTCTGTCCCATTTTACACCCTGTCAAAGTTATCGCGATCTGGAAATGAATTTATTAATGAATAACGTGGAAATTTATAAACCACAAAACACGGTTGAAAAGGTATTGTCACCAAATAAGTAGTCCACAAATTGCTAACGTTTTAGTTGTTTATTCGGGCTTCGTTAAAATGTTTTTTGTATCATGTATTGGGCCATGCAAGACTATAGACACGAGATAAAACGAATGGAGTGGGGGTAGGCACAAAGTCCACCGACAGCAAACTAGATGTCACTGCGAATACAAGTTTCACTTTTTCCACATTGCGTAAGGTACAATTAATTTACACAACACTAGTGACATGATTAAAACATTGTCATTGTGAAGTCGCAACAACTGACGAGGTTAACAATCATTCTTTAGACAAATCGCGTCCCGAAAGCCCTAAAATTGAGGTGTACTGCTGTAGTTTTCTTACTACCAGCAGGGCCAAGCTCTCGAGACCAGAGAGCCACATTTTTACTATTCCCTTTTTCTACATTAAAGTATTGAATCTGTCAGATCGACGAGCTACAGTACCCCGCAAAACGTTTCAAATGATAGTTTGTACCATTACCTATCCAATGGCTATAAATTTTACAGAGCAAAATACCCTTACAGAGCAAAATTTTTAATTATTTGAATTAAAATTACTATGGAGAAACTTTCGCGAGCTTGAGTATTTTTTATATCCTGACAAAAGTATCGGCTTGGCATAGAGGAAAAAAAACTACCAGAACACAGCAAACGTAAAAAAGAACAACGTGACCTTACCTTACTGGGCATTAAAAAAAATAATTCATCTAATACTGCGGGATATACTGGTCGAACGAAAATATCAGCCGCATCACGTGACTGAAGACAATGCGACGTGACAAAGAAAGAACCAAACTACCAAACCAAACTACCATCTAAATTTGTTATAAAGTTTTAAAATCACAAAACAATTGTCCTCGTACAACAATAAAAATCTGTAGAGTGAATTATTACTTAATTAGAAGTTTTGTGAATAGTTGACAATTTTATTTCAGTGAAAGCGGACATAATACCTTAAATCTAGAAATTCAACTAAAAAAATACGTTTATTATGACTGGTAAAAACAATTTGTTCTAACAATTTATAAAGGCTCGTAAAATTACTACATAACACTTGAGTTTTCATTTTTTTTTCTTTTTTCAAATCGGTTCGCTTTGTTTACTGGATATTTAACCCATTGACCCCTATTTTGAGCTTCATTCCACAATAGCTGTTTGGGAGGTTTCGCTCCAAAGACTCTCTTTGAGTTTTTGCCCCCACCAGATTCGAAACATGAATATATCTCAGGAATAGACAAAAATATGCCGTTGTTATTTGCATCAAATGCTTCCCTTAGCGTTGTTACACACTAGGCGACCGGTCTCAGTGACACATCTTGGGGACTCCCCGTGGGGTTGTTTCACTTTTGGAGTCCGATTTGGGAGACACGAAGCCGATATTATGATTATTCCTATCTCATTGTATTGTATAGGAAATCTGAATTGCCACATCGGCGCGCCAGGGGCATGGGGAACCCAAGGCCGTAGTTACATAAGGCTCTGACAACGGTGACCATATTGATGCTCTTAGGTAACAATGAAAGAACGAACGAAGAATCGACGAAGAAGAGGATTAGATTTTTTAGAGTTAACGAAATGTAGAATTATGAGTACTATGGTTAGAAATAAGACATCGACAAAAGGGACTCCCTGAGTCACGTGATTGTAATCTCGTCCTATCGATGTTCACCCTCATCGTCAAAGCAGTCTTCAAAAGTTGTCAAAATCTTGTGAATCTATAGCCTTGGGGGAACCAATCACAAAACCCGATCTGGAGGGAAACAATAGAAACGCTTCAGTCCAGAGATAACATTACTCGATGTCGCGACTCCGTTTATCTGACTTCTCATGCACCATTTTGTCTCGGCGATACGTCGCTCTACCCCCCAGGGGACTTACATCTAGTAAGTACGTGTTTGGCAAACACGGGACCCCGAGCTGAGTCTGGCATTACTTCCAGTTACTTATGTGAGGCTCTTTCCTTTCTCTTTCCTGACCTTCCTTGGTCATCTCTTGTTCTTTTCGATCCCGACACTAGTAGGTGACGAGGGCTAGGGTATCTTTCATTTTCCTCGTAATGTTTTGATGTAGTGATATATGTTTTGAGGTATGTTTTGATATGTTGTAATTCAGGAGGGGTTTTAGTGGGTATGGTTGAGTCATTCGGCGAGTCCCACTCGCGGGGAGAGTCATGTTGGCTCTCCTTAGTGCGTAACTCCATTTTTCCTACCTGTACTGAATTTTAGGGCTCTAATGACCTCGATGTCGACGAGCCGTAAAGCCCCACAAAAAAAAGATACGTCGCTCTAGTGATTGACTCGACCGGTCGCGCAGACAACAGACTCTAGTATCTGAGAGTGAAAGCATTCAAGGAGGCACCATTGAATACCATGTTAAATTGAAAGAAGCGACGTGTCCTCCAGACGTGTCTCCGATCGCCGTGTGAAGCGGCACTGAATAGTGCAATATCGTGAAACGGTACTTTGGGTGCAATAACGGAGTTCATTTTCTAATATACCATCCCAACATCCCTCCTTCCCAATTGCCTGTCCCAAGTCGAATGGTTAGCTGGGAGAGCAGACCTCATGGCCTGAACCTCATGAAAAGACTAACTAAATAAAAATAAAGAAATATAAACAAACTGCTTAAAGTAGATCCTGATGATCACTTAAAACGTGTGTCGAAACGTTGTTATATTATTGTAAAATGAGAATATGTCATTAAATGAAGTGGTATTAAATTGCTGCGATTAAAGTTTGTCTGTTGAAAAGAGGGATATTTTTATTCATTCTGAATTTTTGAGGAAACAACAAAAAGAACAGTGAATTCAAGTCATTTAAATTCCTATGCAATATATCGGATAGAAATGGAATATATTTTTACAAACCATCAATCAAAGAAACTATACATTTCCCCCAAACTCAAAATAGGTAAAACAAAAAATTAAGTAAATGTTATAAATAAAATTTCCTATTCCTTTGCCATAATCACGTGTATTGCAAGGATACCGTATGCCATGTGTAAATTAAATATATAATGTATATTGTTGAACAGGATTGAAATTGATTTTCAAAATTATCCAAGTGCAACTATCAAAAGAGGGAAAAAGTACATTTTTTGTGGAAGCAGCTCCATTTGAAAAGACACTCCTCATATATAGTTTTGGTGGAACAAATAATTGCATATGGATCTTCAAAACTACAATTGAAGCTGGCAAGATTAACTCATTAAATTCTATAATGCGGTTAGGTGTCCTGTCGTCCCAGAATTCTGAGAATTCTCGATCAACATTTGGGCGACAACACACACGACATACGGTACCCCTGCAATACACGATATCGTAGCCTTTGTAAACACATCCAACGAACACGACTGTCGTACTATCACTGCCAGCGTTCCCACTAGGCCTCGGTCGACCGCCGCGACCGAAGAGGAGTCGTATATTCTTCGTGCGTGACACTGTAGATGCCCGAACGCGATTGGGCGAGGCGTCGGATATCAGCTGGTGGTGTAAATTACTGTCGTGCTAAATCTCCGGCAACGACTTCACAACAGTTGGCGCGCTCTTGAAATCGATGCTGTACACGTGCACTATACTCAAACACGTCATGCGATCGAATTTTCCACAAGCGAGATCAGTGCGGTGTAAATAAGTCGTGCGATGATTCGATTACAAGATGATTGACAATTATGAATAAATAAATAAATAAATTGTATTGTCAAAAAAGGGCGTTGCCAACTGCTTACGATCACGTGGGGGTTAATAAACTAAGTTACCCTACGGAAACAAACAAGGGACCATCCCATTTTTTTGTTTATTTATTGATTTTATTATTTAAACATGTTTACACTTTTTAGAAACATCATAAATATTGTTGAATTCCCAAATTCAGAGTACCATTATGACTTCTGCACAATTTCTGTTATTGATTACACCTTTTATAAAATAGAACTGAATGTTAATAAAAGGACTGATAAACTGAATCATATTGAAAAATCTTAATCAACTCATTTTAGTTCTGCTCCATGAAAGGTATGTTCCTTATCAGAAATTGTAGAGAAGTAATGTATTTTTCTTTCATTCAGTTTCAAGGTTTTTATGTGGAGGATCCATAAAAATAATATTTAATCTAATTTAAGAAGGAATATAATATAGAAAAATTATTTTCAGAGAAAATGAAACTTTTTTCTGAAATTTGATATTTTGAGAGAATAACAAATTTTCACGCAATTCATATCTCACATTTATGATTAATTTCTCTGTAGGATCACAAAAGGTATTCATTCGGTCATAAAACTTTCAAACGTGCTATCTGTCTATTTTCCCGTTGTTCCTGTTCTGTCTTTCCCTTGAAGATATTCTCGGCGTAAGATTCATCTCACTACCAGGATAACTTTCAAACGTACATAGGAATATTGCAAATTATTTTATTATATAAAAATGTGTCTAAATTATTTATCATAAATATTGAGTATCCAATTTTATTAGCAACTGCTTAAATGTTACCAAAATATTTCCTATCTTTTCCGCTGGGAGTTTTATTTTGTACGACAAAAAATATTTTGGAGTTGGTCTTAGTGGCTAAAGACAATAGCTCTTCTAACGGTTTTTTTTCTTTCGATCAAAGAAATTAATTAAAATTACTTAATATAATATTATTTAAACTCATTGTAAATTAAGCATTTCACTTCATCACTTACGACATCTTTGGATTCAGTTTCAAGAGAATCAATGATAACACATGTTATGTTTTAAAAATTTGTTCCATTGCTTTCATTCTTAAATCTAATTTTTTCCGGATTTTTTTGAACAATTACAGAATGTTTCGATACACTGGGTCCACCGCATTCTTAATTATTAGCATGGTTCAAGTAAGTGAAGATAAAACAAGTTTAAAAATGACGCAAAACAGTCTAGATGAAAAGAGCGTATTACAACTTAAGAAAAAATCATTCCGCAGAAGAAACATTTGCGGAAACCCAGCACGGTTTGCAGCCGTTAGCGTCTTAAGAATGCGACGCCTCGCTGAGACACAAAATAAACTCCTTTTTTTTTCGCAGTTCCCCTCAATATTCTGAAACCCGAGACGTCGTTGTGTAAATCCCCTAGAAAGCTCCGATGAACGCCCCAACCCTCTTCTTTAAACAACAAAGTTACGTCCTTGTGAATAATGCTGTGATACGACAAATGCTTTATCTCTTTGGAATCTCGTCAACAGATTTACCCACCAAGAGCACTTAGTTCTGTACATTCAATTGTGACTACAAAAAAGTGTAATAGACTTGGAACTATGCTCTTTAACACGTTTTGAAGATAGTACTAGCGATCCAAGTCACTCAGTTCACTATGAAGTACGATTTTTTTATTTTATTAAAATAAAAAAGTTTTACAACACAAACTCATGAATTATAATAACGAAAAAATTATTTTCCTGATATGATATAATGATTTCCTGATAGGAAGATATGATATTAATGATATTAAGAAACTTACTGGATTCGCTTGAAAAAGCAACTATGCCATGAAAAATTAGTTTATTGTCCTCCACGTGATCATACATAGTTTGTAACTGCTTTTTCACAATAAAGTTTATTATTATTATTTATAAAAAATATGGTGACTGAATGAAACTTTCCCGTGATTCATGTATTACATCTATTTTAAAAACAGTTTTCAAAAGATAAAATGTATGCCGTGATAAATAATTAACTCAATTATATCATTAAAATACATAGATTGAATCATGTATTTGAATTGAAATAGAAAGCAAGCATGTGATTAATTGAGACAATTTCAAACTTTTTTAGTGAACTTTTTTAATAGTATTTTCGTTAGTACCGTTTAAACGTATTTACGATAGTTTTAAAAAGCCGTTTCTGTCTCTATTTCTTATGTATCAGAGAATTTCATGATATATTATATTTGAGAACACTTATTTGCAGAGCAGTGAAGTGATTTGCGAATATTATATAAGGTTTATTAGTGAATTTCAATAACTTTCGCACTAACAAAAGATGAATTAACAAGTAAACATCAAACAAGTAGAATCAACAGTACACATTCAGAGGGTACGCTGAGAAAAATTTTGAGTTACTTCTTAAATCCGAAATTCCAGAATAGCATCATAGTATCATGCTAGAGATTGACCATATTGATGTGCAACTTCATGGTAGATCAATTTAATACTCACAGTTTTGAGAAATTTTTGGACGTCAGAGCAAAAATGTCAAAGGTAAAAGAGACAAATTCTCTCACGTCAACATAAATACATAATTTGATTTTTCATTAAAAAATATCCTATATTTAAGGATTATTTAATGAATTTCAAGGGAAGGAGTTTTGGTAGAAAATAGGGTTTAAAAAATTTCTCCAAAAATGAATCAAGATTTGCGAATGAGATTTCAAGCGCTGTAGCATCTTAGAACTCTTTTAATTATACAATCCCTTTCAATGGAATATTTATCTCATAACATTTTCATTCTTTTATTTATTTCTTCACATCATTTTTAAGTGCATTTTTAAGGTGGGACCAGCACTCCGAGTTAGTAAAATCACAGAAATGTAAAATTGTTTTTTATTGTTATTCAAATTGTTTTAAGACACGGCAATAGGAATAATAATTAAGGATAAGTGATTTATTTTATATCTATCAGTTAGTAATATATTACAAACAATATTCAGGATCTGGCTTGACTCGTTTGATATGCATAAGAGCATGTTCAAACATTGCGGCAGAACGCAACTATTCGTGATTTATGCATTTCACCTCAGAAGATGTTAAATAGCTTTCTCAAATGTCTGGTGACCTGTAGATAAAAATGATGTACAATACGAAGGTAATTTTACTACAAATCAAAGTAATCTTCTGGAACTTTCTTAATTTAAAAGTTGGTCATTTAAAAGAAAGTGTTTTTTTCCATGAGACACAATGTATTCCACCGTCAATTATTATTGCAATTATTTCATTTAAATAGCTGGTGAGGTATGTTTTTTAAGTTAAAATCACGTTAATGTGTACATGTTAATCATAAAAAGTACATGTTAAACTGTTTATTTTCGCCGATTGCAGATATTTTAGTGATTTTTACGCTAATACTATCTTATACTACCTTTGAACTACGAATAAAATCCATGTAATGCTTAGTACAAGAAAAGTGAGACTAGATTGAATCTCTTAAATTTAATTTTGACATTGGCAATTGAATAAAAACTTGGTGTGATAGGAGATGCAAATTAAGGAAGAATAACAGGAAAATTAATTTTTTAAAGCAAAATTATAGAATTACCATGATTTTTTTGAGAAATATGAACTGTTATAAGTACATTTTCTAATCTAATTTTCATTCTTCCTATTAAATCATAGGAAGCATGTGTAAACTACATAGTGGTACTAACGCAATGTTAGTGTAAAAAAGTAATAAATGATTGCATCGGAACTTTTTATCTGCGTTGTACCCGAAAGTTCAAAATTACTTCAGGTTATTGAAAACCTTATCTTGTGGACGTAGTCATTGCAACATTTCCGACATGTATCCTTAATATTATTTACCCTAATAATTTTTCATTAATTAAATAATATTAATATCTTTGAATAAAAATGATAGTAATCAAAATGTTGCCGGCTTACGCTGAATATTCACTCAAAGAACTTTCGTCTAAAATATTCAATATGATAGAATATTTAAAAATAGTGAATAATAACAGAGCACAACACAATGTCCCTTCCTTGGGATTTCTTGTAAAAGTGTAGAACTAAATAATATCCAGGGATGGGTGAATATTAGTTTAATATAATCGAAGGAATATGAAGTGCATGTGATACTCTTTTCAGGGAAATTTATCTTCCCTAGTTCCCCATTGTATCTCTCACTTATATTTTATCGACCCTACTCTATAATCCTGCAGCTTTGAGTGACAAGGATGTATGACACATCTGGCGCGTTAGCTCTGGGAGTGAGGTTTAACTGTTGAACTCTTGACTTTTCTCTCTCTTTAGGGGTTGGTAAATATTTGAGAGACCTGAAATCACAACGAGAAAGGACAAAAGTGGTATCTTCGCCTCAGAAGATGGTGAATTTTTTGATGAAGCCACTGACATAGAAAATAATTACACACTTACTAAAAGTAAAACATTTATTATTATCTCATAATAAATTAAAGACTTTCAATTTTTTAGAAAATGTAATAATATACTTTTGTGGAGCACACACAGTCCTTTTACCTTTTGACCTAAAGAAGATTAAAATCGTCTTAAATATTGTATAATATATTGATAAAATGTCCAAAAATTACGAAAATGTTAGTAAAGTGTAACTTAATATAATGGGTTACATCAAAATCAAATTGCTTAAGTAGAGCACTGAAAGCAAATGCTTTTTTTAAAATATACCCTCTCGATAAGAAAAGTAAAATGTCGAGCTATAAGATTGAAACATTAACTAAAATTATTAATCTTACTATTGGTACACTATAAATTATATTATTAATTAATTAATATTTTATGGTTCGCAGCATGTTGATTGTGACTAAAGTGACATTAATTCAAACATTTTCCGCCGCCGTGGATATCATCGATATGGTTTCTTTTTTTATTTTGCCGGCTTTATGATGCAAAGAAAAATATTTCAGTTATTTAATATAAAAAAGTATATCATTGAACTACGAATAATAGGATTGGTGTCTTATTGTTTAGTAATTTATTATCAGAATGTGAAATCTTATAGAGCAGGAATACTAACAATTTTAAGAAATCGAGTGGGAGATGTAGCTTTACTGTTATCTATTGCTTGAATATTAAATTTTGGAAGATGAAATTATTTATTTTATTATAATAATTTAAATTGGGTAAGAGAATACAATCGTTGATTTGCAAAAATAATTTTATTTAAAATTAAAATCTGATTCTAATAATTATTTTGTTTTTTAGATATATTTGTTATAATTTATAATATTAATTTGTTAGAATGTTTATTTCTCATGGATAATCTATTCATTTTTCGACAATTAATCTATTAATTTAGTACCACGGAAGTACTAAATACTATTATTAGAACATAATGAAAGTTTAGTAACAGTAAATTTTACTCTAAAAAGTGAACTAAGTACTAATGAATTGTATACATCATTTTAATGTTATTTGAAAGTTGTCTCATGAGAAAGTTATCAAGATATAAAGCAATTGGCGTATCATGCCCCAGTCTTCGTCTGCGCGGCCATATGTCAATAATAGTGTCGATGACAATAGATACTTCAGAAACAATAACTGAATTTCAGTATAGCCCCCTTAACCCCCCCCCCCCCCCCCCCCGGGTGCTGCCCTGAATATACTCATTTATGATGTTCAGAATATATTTCAATCCTAGTCGTACAAATNCTGTTACACAATCAGTCGATTCAAAGACCTTATTCTCGCAGTTTGTATTTACTCTCATCTTCTGCCGCAAACAGTCCCCACTCCGCAGAGATTCAATTCTATACAAAGGTGGTGAACGCTCAGCAGACCACAAACAGTACGCATACAACAAAATCTGCGATGCGAGAAATTACAGCGACGCGTCCTCTGGTCGCCCATGAAGCCCAGAACTACAAGAAGTCTTCTTTCAACAGAAAGGAGTCGAGGAAAGTAGATTAATTTCAAAAATATATGTTAGAAAGTAAATAACTTGTAAATTCCAATGAGGGTTTTAAACTTGTTAATTGATCATGCAGATCGTCATCACACAATAATTAAAAACCATACTATGAGGGGATTAGAAAATAAAATAAGTGTATTTTTCTACCTGTTCTACTTTCTACTTCAACAAAAAATTGAACTTACGATAAGTTATACGTGAAGTCATTGGTGTCACAATAGAATTCTCTCAGCTTGTAGAATTTTTTTCCCATGTAACGTGTCTTTTTCTTTTACTGTACCAATAATTATATTAGTTACATGCGTTTTTCTTCAGAAACTTGTGTGTTTTTCTTCAAGTTATATCTTACTAGAAAGGGTTTGTTTCACTTGATGATTGATAATTATAGTTTTAAAGTTGAAATTTCAGATGAACGAATCTTTAACTTAAAATTAAGTATTGGATATAAAGTTGACCAACACATCATCCTTGTTTTATAAATTTATATTTGAATTAGCTGTTTCCCGGGTCACACGAATCACTTAATCACTTAATATGTGCTAAACGAGTTTTGTTTCTCAATGAAAATGTAAACAAATACTTATTACTATAAAATTTATTTCTATCACTTGAATACAATCGTTGATTTGCAAAAATAATTTTATTTAAAATTAAAATCTGATTCTATCTCCCGTCATTTGATGCTGTAAATACATGGCTATAAGACTTTCACGACAGTGAGTGGTTGATAAAAATTGAAAGAAAATATATCACGTTCTTATACACCCTGTAACACGCCTCGTACGATCTTACGGGCACGGAAACTCATTGTTGCTAACACAGACCTTTCACATACGGAGTGTAATATCCTCAAGTTATCGAGAGTTTGGGCACTAAAAAAACAAAGATGGCGGTCTCAAGTGGTGTTTCAGGGCAGCCACCACCAATATTTTAGAACAAAAACCCCACACTCGTTAAGACTTGGACTGCCTGTGACTGTCGTTTGATATTAAAGTCATCGTATGGTAGCACACATACCTTACGGGTGTACCAAAGCTATTGAAACAACAAAGAGACTACCGTAAAATGAATTTAGTTGAAAATAGATTAATAAATTAAGATTTCTTGGATAATTTACGCAATCTATTTTATAAATAGGAATGTTAATTTTATATTATGTTTGTGTGGGATAAAAAAAAGAGTATTTTAAGGGCAGGCTCTCCTAGAGTTATTTCGTCAAGTTTGGTGGTAGTGAATACAACGTATAAGATGAAAATATCACAAAGTCGAGTAAAATACTACATAGAAAGAATCAATTGAGTAGGTTGGTAGTTCTCCCAAATTTGGTAACTTTTCAGAGGGCAGCTAGACTGTACCTGAAGTTACTAACAGAGGAGTTTTATTTCAATTAAAAAACAACAATGAACTAGACTTCAACCTGGCCTTTACGTTTCATTAAAGTTTTGATAACACGGAGAACTCCTAACATTCATAACGTTTATCGTTTCAGTTCTTTTAACGATTTCTTTTACGATCATATGTATCTACCAAACGAACATATACAATTTTATTTGTTTCCCGAAATTAAATTGGTTTATTGTCCGCATTTGGTCATATACATATTATAACTGAGGTATGTACGTGGAAAAGGTTATAAGTGCAAAAACGTTCTCCTGAGTAACGCTAATGCTGCAGTTATCGATCTAAGTTATCGATCTGTAGATAGTTTATTTGATATGATTTTTCTTTTTGTGGGCCTTTAGGGTTTGTCAACGTCAGGGTCATTAGAGCTCTTTATTTGATATGTCGCTCAAAAGATAGCGTGAGTGTATAACATCGCGAGACTAACATGTATTATGCATTAACAGTAGGGGTAATCGATAATATATATTTTTACGATTTTTTCAGTGATATCTTTTTTATTATATATTTTAAAACTATTTTGCCCGTCGTGACGCCAGGCAAATAATGGTTATCATGCGTTACACACTCTTTATGGTACTATCCTTGGTGTCTGGAGAGTTTATTGGTAATTAAACATCAAATAAGTAATCTATGATGATTTTTGCATAATGTTTTATCAATTAGGGCGTTTAATCAGAGTTGGTGTCTCCTGTAAAAACTTACTTTTTGGACTTTGAATGTTTCGTTTTTACGTTTACATTATTTTAATTTATATTATTTTTAATCATAATTGTATGTACTAAGATAAAGATATACACAAATGGACGTTCGTAGCCTCATTGAACACATCCATTACCTTTGAAATCACTTCACTTACAGAGACACACTTTTGTTTCTTTGCTTCGACTTGTGTTTGTGATCATTTTTATATTACAAAATCAATAGTATTACTGTATCTAAAATCAACGAATACTCTCCCGTCCTGGAAACCCATTCTTATGTAAAACGTATGAGTCTAACGACTGGATAACGTATTAAACATGTAAATTACATCAGCGTGAAGTATGCATAAGTTACTACGTCACATGTTTTTAAAACTTTGCACATGCGAATGCTAACTTCTGATTATATTACATCTCTCTCAGAAAATGCATTAAAAATTTACTAGATTAAAAAAAAATTATATAAAATTTCTTTGACGAATGTGATAAATGACCTTATAAATAGAAACAAGTTAAATTACAAGTGTTTTTAACGTTTCTTTTTGTATTTAGTAGTAAGAGCCGAGTGTGATATTTCCGGCGTTAGTCACCGTAGGTCAAGCAATTTTATTGCGGACATTGCAAAAGAAACTTTTACAAAAATGTGGCAATTGCTCAATTAAAAACAATTCATGTCATATGAGTAATTAGAAGCTAATGAATGTGCGAAACCAGATTTTATACGTTTGCCCGTCCAGGATGTCTAAATAATAATGAATTTTCTCCGAGTGCACTACAAGAATCAAACCACATGGGATCCAACAAATATATTCTATATACTTACATTATCATCAATGTAGTCGCTTCATGTGATAAAAATTTTTAGTTTCATAACGGAAGAAGAACTCACTCCTCTCTTCAATCAACCGAAATTCGAATTATTTTTTAAAGAACCGTTCATATTTTAGAAGACGTTCTTATCATTGATAAAAAATTAATTTCTTAACTCATTAAATTATTACAAACGGCAAATTATGAGTGACTATTTTTCTTATAATTTCACTGTTTGTCACTGGACTAATTACCAAGTATGCGTAGGCAAGTACCAAGTTTTGGAATCCTTTTATAAATATTTTTTATTATTAATTCAAATAATTACAACAACCTCATAAGTGTTATTGAACTTAAAGTTTTATGAAAAATGTGACTTAAATTGGAATAATTTTGTACATTAGTTTTTTAACCATTGCTCAGCACATGATTTGTAAGATATTCTTCTTTGTTTGCATAATATTTTTATCAAATATTATTTTCAGCAAAATTGCAAATATGAGAATTTCGTATTTTTATAATGTTACCTTAACTGTATTACCAAACTTCATTCCAGAGGGTTTTGTTAGCAAATAATTAAATATCGCAAACATTATGTAATAACATGACGTAGTAACGATGAAGAAGAAATCTGAAATTAGTTTGAACCACAGCTGTATTAATCAATCAACACAGATAATTCATCATGAAAAAACAATTCCAGAACAATATTGTATTCTGAGAGATGAGGCGTGTCGCAGTGTGCTTTACCAAAATGAAGTTCCAACACAAGGGTGATTAAAATCGCATTCAATAAAACAATTCATGCATGGGAAACGTCACAATTTCATTTGATACAATAGAATTCATAAATGTGTCCTACACGGCATTATACGCTCAGTTTCGTAACGTGCTAAAGGGGATATCTCTCATGCTTAGTCGCCTCTTCTTAATTTCCAAAGGCATGAGCCATTTATTTTTTAGACAGTATGAATCAATAAACAATTTTCACTATTAATTTTATTTATAAAAAATGTATTTGAGTAATTATATGTCAACACAACTCGCCAAATTTTATCAAATTAAATACGTGTTTTAAAACATACATTTGTACGTTTTAATTGTTATCAAGATTAGAATGGATCTATAATATATTTATATTTTAGCTCTTGAATCGTGAACTTAGGAAAATGAGTTGGTTTAAGAATACCGCATGAAAATCAATCTGTGTCATTAGAAGTAGTTAATACTATAGGGCAAGGAGCAAATGTCAAAAATTTCAATGTAAAAACCAAGACAAATATTCAGAATTATTCAAACTAAATATATGTAGTAACAACAGGTGTTTGGAAGGTGACTGTTTCAAAATGAAACTTCAGTATGGTTCAAAAAGAGTAACTATCAAATAGCTGTACAACATTTCGATCTATTTCTGGTAAGGGTAGGGTACAGTGAAAAAAATGTTTATAGCAATTTCTAATATATTTACACACGTCAGAAATAAAGTCTATAATATCATCATCTTTGCAACATTTACCTGCTTTAATAAAGATATCTCAATTAGTTTGCGAGGTGTACGTGTTAGAATAATATACCATGCCATTTGAGCGAACTTTTTAACACTGTACGATAAGGTTGTCTAACAAATGAACTATTCCTTTATATGCAGCTAACATCAATATTTTAATATTCTGAATGTAAAATATGACTTTCGAAAATAATAACCTGAGACAAAGACATCTTTCAGTGTCTACAGCATCTTCAAGTTTACTTTTTGTTTAACCATTCAAATATCCTACCCGTTACTTATTTAGATTAATTATTATTTAGTTTTATTATTATTTTATTTATAATTATTAATAATTATTTACTTAATACTGTTATTCTTTTACCAAATACGTACTATTTTTTTTACTGAAATACTTCTTTTGAATGTAGATAAACATGTGTTCTTAATTTTGATAAAATATAAAGTACTGTGTATATGAGGGCAATTAAGACAGTACATTATTTAATCGTTGATCGTCATTGTTCATGTTCTCTTCATGTTGGTTTGTCACAAGGGTTCTAATGACCTTGACGTTGACGAGCCCTAAAACCTAAAATTGGTTTGTCACACCGATATTTGTCAGTATTATTTTGTTTCTATTTCCTGATAAGTTAATCACAATTGGATATTAAAAATCATCCGCTCTAACAACCTTCACGTTCATAATCTGAACACATCGCAACACATCTGAAAGTAGAGAAAAATCTACTGACGAGTACAAGGAAACGTTCACAAACGTTTTTTAAGTATTTTATCTGCAAGAACAGTTTTAAGTACTCAACGTATGCGGAGCTAAAATTGTTTGTGTTCTATCAGTATATAATTACCTAAATATAAAAGTTATTTTTTCTTTTTCAAGAAATAAATTTTATAGAATGTGATTTGATTGTCCGCGACTTCACTCGCCTTAGATCTTGAATTTTTGCGAAAATAATTTAAAGTAATTTGCGAACTATACACATTGAGAGTTTAGAATGATGTGGCTAAGAGAAAATGTTATAAAACTACTTTTTCAAATATAGACGTCTAAAAGTCTAAAATTGAGCAAATTTTGGAAATTTGGCATTTCTTGAATTTAGAATTTGAAGCACTACAACTTTGTGATTGGAGCAGTCATTGGAAAGTTTGAGATGTTTGAAAACGACTATTATAACTTTTTTACCTCAAGTGGCTAAAATATTTGTTTTTTGATCGACTTTTGCAGGCTAACCGCTGAACCAAATTTAATTTTTGAGATATTCATTTGGTGCAGAATTTAATGTTCTTTTATTGTAATAAAAGTAATATTTTCTGCACGATGCTTTCCAAGATATAAGCAAAAAACTGAAAAAAGTGCAAAAATTCCGTGTTTATTGACTTACCAAAAGTTGTGCACGCATCCAGAGGTGGCGCATGCTCAGATTCCATGCAATTGGAACCAAATGAGAGCATTAAAATAATTTCCAGCTTTGTCCGAATTTTTATTCTATCAAAAAATCAACAACAATTTTTCTGGCCTAGTAGTGGAGTGTCCATTAGATGATTTATATGAATTACGCGTTGCGTCACGTGGGTGTTACGTACGCGTGAGAGAGTAAGGCTTTCTCTAATCATTGGGGATTATAACAATAATTATAGACTCGATGTGTTGCGTTAGCGTTGTGGATACCGCGCGAGTTGAATAGACGAGTTTGGTCACATGACTTGAATTGATATGAACAGAGTAATATCGCAGTCCCTAGGTCATATTGCAATAAGTGATGGGACAAGGGAGCATTTCGGTAAGAGCATAATTCTGAACAAGTCATATTCCCCTCTACCAGCTTCAAGTAATTACGAAGATCTATCGGACGTGACGTTTTAAGCTTTCGACGTTTTTTTCGAGCTGATTTTTAAATTTTTGTCAAATTTTAGAAAGAAAGTAGATTTTTGAAAAACCAAGCTTTACTATTCGCGAATTCATGAATTAAAATGTTTTTAGTTCAAAATCGTGAGTAATGAAATAAAATCCAGCTTCAACTCTCCTTTTCGGATTATAAATAGTTGGATCTTACTAGTGTGATATATGATACACGAATGTGTATTCAGAATTCTATTTCGAAAATATAGAGCAGGAAAAATATTACACCAAATTTGTTATTTCACATTCATGGATTTATAAAACTTTACGGGAAAATAATATAAATTATCTCGAAATAATTCATTATTTGTTTATGTTATCAAGATGCAAATACAGACAAGATCTGACCTCGCTTCTTCTTCGTTCTACTCCACTGTCCTCGTGGGACTTTCCTCAGCCTCACGTACCAACGCTATTTGCTCTACGCAGTCGAGGCCTAAATTAGACCAAGCCAGTAGCATGGGAGTAGGGGACCGGCTTCGATACCGGAGGTACACCTGCTGTCAGTTGGCTCATTAAGCGTCATCTATCATCGTGCATCGGACGTCAGTCTCTTGGAAAATGGGAGGACACGGCCAGAGAGAAGGCACGCTCATAAGTCGTATTGGGGTTTCAGTTACTGCAATGGCGAAGCCGTGACAAATTGACAATTGATGTTCAGATCGCAATGGAAAAAATATTTTTTTCTTCTCTGTTAGCGAAGTAAAATGTCTACATACCTATGTCTTGTAAGATGAATTTAACTGATTCATACAAGCTTTTATGAAGGTTTTGTTTAGGTATTGTCATTTACATAATATACATCGTCCATATTAGCGAGGGAAATAATGTTTGAAGTGAATTTTCTAAAAGCCTATCATAGCAAGTGAACAGAAAAAGTCCTTATCAAATCATTTAAAATGAATAAAAGTTTGTATAATATTATTTCTTTATAAATCGATGTTTATATGAGCAATCATTTACGAGAACTAGACAATCGTTAACAATATCAACAATATATATTCACACAAATTGATATGAATGACGATGTACGTCATAAAAACCTTTAGTGGTAGATCCAAATGAAATTTGTCGGAATGAAAAAAGAGGGTGGGGGTGGGAATTTCCCTTCTCGTCATGAATCACCCATCTCCGGAACGTGCGGTAAGTAAGACATTTCACTCTCTGGAAATTCTCCTTCTATAGGACACATGCAACTTATCATCCTCAATGTAGTACTCCGTTTAAAACGGGAGTAGCCTCGTGATTTAATTATTACGCGGAATTACTCTTTTCTGTGCTTACTTTTTCATACAATAGATATGATTTCAAAAGATGAACAACTTGATGACATCCGTTTTTCCTGACTTATTTAAATTATTAGCAATATCAGCATTATTAACTACTCCGTAGTCGTATAGAACTCTCAGAAATTATAAATTTATTTTAAACAGAATTGAGAATCATGGAATAGTATTTGAATCTTAAAAAGACTTCTGGGACGTAATAAAATAATTTAAAAACAAAATTGTGTTATGATTTACCACTGACAAAGTATATTGTATTACAGGATAAAAAACAATTCGATCTACTAACAGCTGTCTTGACATCTAACAAATTATTGCTTCTTTAAATATTTGAGAAGTTTTTGGGTACAAAGAATTAATAATTTTCGTAAAACCTTTTACATAATATAAAAATATGCCTCATAGAAGAGCAGATTATTTACAGCGAATCACACTACTAGCAATATGTTCTATAATTAAAACATTGAATAAATTATTTCTTCACCAATTCATTTCACAAATGGCTTTATATTGTTTTTCTATTCGCTTCCGTGAAAATATATTAACCATACCACAACCATGCCTTAATGTGTATCGAGTGATCGGAAATTAAGCTCATAAATTCACTAAACACGAGAGAATTTTATATTTCTTTCACTTCCATAAATAGGCAAGAAAAAAGTGCGTTCTTGAAAAAATTGAGTGAAAATATGGTACTATAGCGAATTTAATGAAATTTTATTTGTATTCACGCGTACATAAAAATAAACTGTAAAATGAATTTGCAATTCCTTTCCTAATGAATTAAAATTTCATTATCTCCACCATAGGAAATGCCCCAGTTTTTACTCATTGTTTAGTACTGATTTCATTGTCATGAAAATCATCAGTCTAGCATTCATCTTCAATATTAACACAATAAAAGACAATAGTTTAGTATATATTTCTTTTTCTTACTTCGTAACTCATTATTCATTACATTTTCGAAGTAACACGAAGAAAATGATTTTTGGTATATATTTCTCCATTTATTTTGTTCGCCTCGAACTTCAAAGCAGTAGTAAGATTTTAATTACGGATGTCAAAAGTATTTGCAACCCATGAAGCCTTTGAACAAACTAAATAAAATTTCAATCTCGCAGGAATTCGCCGGTATATTTCCCTTATTGGAGGGCTGCCAACGGAAGTTGCGGTCCCAAGCTCACAGATCCTCATCTACAACGGAATGTCAGACGAACAAGCGAGCGAGCGACCGCGACGAAGAGAAGGTTTCCTTTGCAGACAGCCTTATTAGAGAAGGGACAAATAGCTAGTGGGTAGCCATTACCACGGAAACAGTGTAGTGACGGGTACGACGAAAGAATAGGATCTTCAAGTCCAAGAGAAGGTGAAGAAAGAGTCAAATTAAAGATATGGGAAGAGCCAAAAATTGTAGTTAAAGATTGGCTCATTTTCCCATGTACTATAAAGTGACAAAGCACTATAAAGTATAATTGATCCTTCTTACATGTTTAAATAAATATATTATAAACAATTCATTTGTATATCAATATAGTTTAATTGAAGAAAACAATTTTACACTTACTATGAACGATTCCCAAATTCAGATTATAATGATATGTTTTATTGCGCTGTAAAAGCATGGAGCTTTCCCAAAAAACATTAATTTTCATGTGCGATTAAAATTGTATTATATCTCCTTTATTTAAAAATAAGACACGGCCACTTTTAGACGCTTTCGCACATCTTACGAATATGGGATATCCTTCTTTGTCGTTACAATGACAATATTATCTGAAGTTATTGTTATAATAGGTTACAGTAAGAACTGATGAAAAAACTATGAAACAATTTATTAGACCTGGTCTATTTTTTTATATATATAAAAGTCACGTGGGAGAGCTATACCAACCACTTTGCGGTGAAGACACATCGGCTTTCGATTCACAGTTCTTAATAATTCAATTCAGTTTAAACAAGTGTAATTAATTTGTAACAATTACGTCTTAAGAAGTGATAAAGAGCTTGACGAGGTCTTGACATGTTTTTTAAACGGTTCCCGCTTGTCCTCTGAAGCCGCACACAACCATTTTTCTTAAGTACTTAAGAAAAATCATCAGATGCCAACACATAAAACTTGAAACGAACGAATTTTAAAACATCGTTGTTGCATTCATAAGCGGCGATAAAAATTTTCTCTGACGTTATCTCATTTTAGTATCCATTTAAATATTTATTTCACTTCTGTGTTTAATGAAATTAATGTCAAGAAGATGATTTTTATTTAGTTTTTATCACACTGCACATCATGAAATGAACCCTTCATTGCAACTTCACAATAAATTTGAAATATCTCTCATTTTACGAACATGAGTACATAAGTACCAGCGTATGATACCAGCGAATGAAGCAAAGGTACTCTTCGGATACAATAAAAATAATGTTTGGATAAAAAGTAAATATACATTTCGTATTGAAGAACATTTGTTGCAAACCCTACTGCGTACATTATCCCTTCCAATGGTTATACATTGACCGACACTAAAATACCTCTCTTATTTTTGTGATAATAAAACATAATGTTAAAGATTAATATAAAAGTTGAGAGTGAAACCTATGTTTTTAGTTAAATAAATAATGATCAAGATTATGTTGAATTTTGCTAGGACATTTACAAGATGAGTGATAAAAAGGAATTATAATTTTATTAGATAAGATAAGCGATCAAAAGAAAAGATGATATAATTTTGTAAATAAATTTAATAATCAATAATGGACCAAAATTAACCGTAATTTATTGTATATTAATTATTTATTTATTTTTATATATTATATCTCCTGTATTCAACATAATTATTCCAAGAGATTCTTACATTCCGATTTTCCTCTTATCATTTCTTTATTCTTCATAATTTTACCGGCGCGGCGTCAGCACTAGCTACTAACTATTAATTGTTAGTATAGTTACTAGTCTTGGAAAGATTAAAATAAGTAACTTGACTAGGCTCAGTAATAGAGATAAAAAGTTATGTGAATTGCTACTGCCCAGGCTGAACATGGTAGGGAACACCATTACGCCGGTGGCACATTGGATACAGGGAAGCAGCATTCGTGTCCTCGAAGTACGTACAACGCCAAGGCCGAAGCTCGGGGAGGCTGGGGTGCGGTGACAAATAAGGCTTGGAGGGGTGAGGCAGGGCACGAACAAGATAGGCTCGTAAGACTTCGTTGAGAACCAAGGTGTGAGGTATCACAGTCTGCTTCCACTGTTAAGATTCCTAGCCATGTCCGTTACAGTGGTTGCTATAGTGACATGCAATCTCACAGCCGGCATGAAGCAACTGAAATCTCTTGTTACAATGACAACAAACTATTGTCCGTTCATTGAACGTCCACGATTAACTGTTATTCTTTGTTAAATTACATTATATGATACGGACACAAGCTACAAATTGTGAGATAAGAGATGAATTACAATACTAAGGCTTTATTTACATTCACGTAAAAAGGAAAAAATGGCCAGTTACCCGTTTGACGGTTAATTCGAGGTTCCAGTGAAAAATCGATTTTTGTTAAAGAAGAGCCTAGAGTTTCATCAGGTAAACAAGCAAATGAAACGATATTGTGTTATATTATTGTATTGAATATACATACATGAACGAACATGAAAAAATTGATTCATAGAAAAATAGACTCATATACGTATTGAACATATAAAAATACTTCCCTTTCTGTCCGCCAAAACACTAGCTTTCTAGGAACTTTCCAGGGATAGGCCGGTTAATCCGAGGACCAGTTGCTCCGAGGCCGGATAACAGGGGTTCTTCTGTAAATATAAGGCATTTTTAGGAATTTAAGGGTGGGACTCATAGTCGTTTCCCGAGACAAACACTCAAATCTTAATTGAGAACGAACGATTCAGAGTTGTTACCCCACTCACTTTTGAGTGAAATCAAGTTGCAGTTTGCGGCAACTTTAGAGTTGCTTGAATGAGGTGAGGTGAGGTGTTCCGTGTGCTGCTTGGGTGTCTTGCGTCGTCGTTGAATTGCAGGGTGATTATTTATCCTTGTAATATTCATTAGTCATATATATTTGTTTTTGTTATGGTTTATTTTTGATATATTTGTTATTATTTGTTGATATTTATTTTATAACTCGTTTTTGTGAACTTTTGTTGAATTGCAACATCATGAGTTGTTCATTCTCAGATCATGAAGAGAGTGAATTTTAGTGTGAAGAGGGTGGGCACTTATAAAACGAAATGACTAAAAGAAATATACTTTAAAAAGTAATCAAAATATGTGGGAAACTAAAATAAATACTAACTAGGAAATGTAAATTAGTTAAAATTGAGTGAAAATAATTAAAATATATATACGAAATGATGAAATAATAACGGATAAATTAATTAATAGAAAGGAATAAACATAAAACAAACTTCTCCAAGCTTTTAACTATCCTTCCACAACAAAAGGCAACAAGTATCAAATCTTGACCAAACTACGTGCAACTCAAGGATACTGTATATAGGAGAAAAAACTTATGGAGTGGGGGAATGTATGAAAAAAGGCGTCAGCCCTGTAAGACGGTGACATTGGAACTAATTCAACTGGTTTATAAAGATCCGATTCCCTTCATACTATGCGTGTATTGTAACCAAGGAAACTATATTACTGTTTAAATTTACTTTTTCCTTACATACAGTGAAGTCAAAGAGTCGTTGGGAGGAGTGTTTACACGCAGTGATTGAAAAGGGATTTTGTTATGTCGATGATATGACAATCAATTATTGCAAAACGGATCATAATTATGATACGACATACTCGAGCGAAGCAGTGGTTAGATATGTTGCCGGTTTTGTGGTGAAAAAATTACAAAAGTGGACGACGTGTGAAAATTGTGTATCCACAGTAGTTTAAAAAAATGATATCTCAAGAGAAAAAATGATAAATGTGTTAAACAAGGGTGGCCTGTTATATCCTTCCGAAACACTTTATCTGTTAATAAAAAAGGTAGAAGACAAAATTATGGAATGTGTGTCTTCCAAAACCTTAAACATGGACATCCTTCTTTTGATTTTAAAGAATATAGATTGCAAAAAGTTAGGCTGTCCAAATCACGAAATTTTTCTCACGAGAAAAGTGCTATACTTTTACTTAATGTTCTGTGCGAACACTATAGCAAAAAATTATAACCAAGTTAACGACAAAAATATGAGAAGAATCTAGATCAAATCGAAAAAATTCAAAATTATAAATAACTAAGATTTAATAATAGATTTTGATCTAGATAAATTATGTAAAATATTTTACAATAAAATTTATTCTTTATTTTTCCTAAAAAATGTTTGTTTTATGATTCGAAGTCATTATCATAAATTAATGAATTAAAGGAAACTATTAATTAATCAAATCTCTGTTTAAGTTAATATCGTATTTTAACCCATTGCTGATTAATGACACTATTTTCAATATTACAATTTTCAATTCCAAGGTGAGTTACTGTTTTGTATTTTAATTGCTAATTGGTTGAATTATAACAGTATTTATTTTATTTTTTCAGTATCACATTTTATGTATTCATTTTTAATTAAAAAGGAATTTCATTTCGAAAAAATAATCAATAAACGAAATTAGTAATAATTTTGTGGAAGTTGTTATTTTAATACAAACCATTTTGCTCAAAACACAAAACTCAAAAAAGTAGTCAGAAGTACAACTCTTTAACCACGAATGAGTTATAAACTTCACTCTACGTAAGTAAAATGTAAATATAAACAGTAATGTAGTCTCCTTTGTTACAACCGTATGGGATGGAGAGAATCGGATCTTTTTAAACCAGTTGAATTAGTTCCAAAATCACCTTATGACGACGCTGATGACTGGTTCGTACTTCCCAACTGACGCCGTTTTTTGGTTCATATCGAACCATAACCCCAATTGAAGTAGTTCTCACTGCTGTGTATAGTCTCCTTGGTGCAACTTGCAGTCACGAAAACTTCCTAAGAACATACATGGTTAGAGTTACGTTCAAATCTGTAACAAAATTTCGCAAGACGCACGCAAATGTTTTGAGATATCTCGAATTTTTCGCGTTGACTCTCACTCAAGTGATGAACGACTCAGAACCGCAATTCTGAGGTGATGGAACTCTCACACTCACTCTACTGAGATTTGTGTTGAGTGTGAGTGTACCTCCAATTAACGGATATGAATCCCACCCAAATTGGTCCTAGATGTACATTGGTTCCATTGAGTGCAGTGTTTCAATATTGACTTTATTCTTGTCTGCTATCATATTCGAATGGAACAACTTTGTATGTGGTCTAAATTTAGGTACTGGAATCATCTGATAATGACATAAACCAGCTGTTAATGAAACGTCATGAGTGTTAATAAAAATTTAGAAAGCCGTTCTATACATTTAAACCGAAATGTTTTAATCCTGAAAATTTCAAATACTCAGTCCATTTACTTATACACGAACAAATATTTTCCTCAACCATCTCAATCATATTTACTTGAAGTCATTTTATTCAACAATAATCGGATTGTTTTAATGGGCCGAGAAATTTCAATGAAAATCATAATGTAGAGCATATTTGTGTTGAAAACGTGTTCTAGGTTGGTGTGATTGTCGAGAATGACAAAATTCCCCAGGTAATTCTAATTTGTATTTTAAAGAATATCTGTGACAGGATATTGCACCCAAGTCGCTAATTGGAAGAAAACAGAACAATAAACATGAATATGTCATTCGATCACTTTCAGTGTTCTCCAATGTCACAGCATACGGCTTCTTCTCGGAAGAATATGGAAAGAAAAACCATTTTCCTTCGAGTTTATTAAACTTCCGATCTATTTGCTGTTCTTTTATTTACTGCTGTTCCATGCTCTGCACTTGGAAAGCATGTTGTTAGATTAAAACGTCTTCACTAGCAGTAACTTACTACAAGTTCGTACTGCCAGAGAATCGGACATATCCAGGAAATGGAGCTGTAGCCAACGGATAAATTGATTTTGTAATCAATGAGACAATGATGAATAGCATGCAACAAGAGCTGGAAGTGGTGTGAATTTCATTATAATTCACGCAATGCTTTCTCAACAAGGTATTCGATATTTTCCAATAAAATTTGTTTCTTTTTAATTGCATAATTTCAAATAGATTGGTTTAAATATTATTCATCAGTCGTAATTTAATTGCTTTTATGTATGCTAGCTTCTGTTGGCATGACTTTTAGATGTAGATAGGTTGCTGAATAAATTTTAAAATATATTACTAAAGATAGAGTGCAATTTTATTTAGTACTACTTTTATTATCCGTTTGTCATTGCTATAAATTTTCACCTTGATTATTATGTTATTTATATAATATTAATATGTATCTGTTACGTAAAGAGATCAAAACAATGTAATGTGAACAATTCAGTTGTGAATATGGTATCTGTTTAAAAAGTGGGTAATTATTCCTTAAAAATTATTAATAATTTTCTGATACTTGAAAGGAAATGGAAGAAAAGTTTTGAAAAGTTGTGTTATTTTTATACCTCCAAGAAAAGAATACTCACGAGTGGAAAATTTGAGTGGAAACGACCTTGGTTATTTAAAATAGAATTAACAAGCATCCGGTACAAAACATTTTTTTCGCGTGATTCGAGTAGAACCTCTTGTCTGGAGGTAAGTTTGGTAATGAGCTAAATCGCATCGTTTCCAACCCTTCCACTAACTTTCTATCTTGTCCTTTTTTTTCCTTCTTTTTGACGTCAAAAACGACCTCATCATTTATGAATCTCTTAACTTCCCTGTCCTTCATCTTCAATGCGATCGTGGTAAGGCGTCTTTTACCTCTTTTTATGTTGCCATCCTTCCTTCCTCAGCGCCACGTTACTTGAAACGTCTCCTTTCTCTGTGTAATGAAGTTGCGTGACAAACGGCCCACGAGCTGGAACATTATCGATTTCTGTTATGAAGACTCTGTGTCTAAAGAAAGACGTGCTGTGCGTCTCCAAAGCTCAGGTGTGTGGTATGCGGTACTGTTATTATATACTCAAGCTCTCTAACGTAATGTTCACACTTCTCCTATCGGTCAAGGAGGAATTTGCATAATTTAGCTACTTTTGATAAATCTGTAAAGCCCTCAGAAGTACGTAACTCGCAGACTACAAAATGTAACTTTTGAGAATCAATTTGTCTTTTATTTTCAAATCAACATTAATCAGCAGTGTTAATCAGCATTAAATTTCAAGGGATTATATTTTAAATATATTTTTAGAACTGAGACTATAAATGAATGTATCTCAAGATTATGACTACTTATTTGACTTACTCTACTTGTTATCATAATGAGCTTTGGATTGTAATTGCTATTAAAACTTTTGTTGAATTTGTAATTTCTTCCCATTTTACATTTTTATCATGTATTTTCATACATTTTATTATTATTCATTGAATAGTACTTAACGTACTTTAAATAAATTTATTGTCAAAAAACAGTACAAACTGCGTATGACCACGTGGAGGGAAAAAAACTAATTTACTATCCGGAAGCAAGCAAGGGACCATCCCATCAATTCCGATCAAGGGCCCTAAGGCAGAGGCGGATTCAAAAATTTCAGCAAAAATTCCTAGATAAGATAAAAAGTTAGCTGCGAGTTATAATACTAATATAATGTACTTGGTAATTGTGGTGCTTTAGCAACATTATCAAAGCATGATAAATTAAAAGTCGTTTCTATGTTGCTCATTTTTTTATTATTGGTATTAGAAAGCTTTTTCGGCTGCATAGCAACCATCATCAGTAACATACACTGAGTGTTAAGGAATAAATGAGCAACATAGAAACGACTTTTAATTTATCATCATGATCATAATAGAATGTCAATATGTTTGTAATTTTAAGCAAAAAATTACATGTACAAGTTATTATCGAATTATAGATTATTCTGAGTATAGTGTATAAAAATCATAAGAATTGAAATAACACTAAAATCACGATTTATTGTTACAATAAATGAATGTCTTAAAAATGAATGTCAAATCAACAGAAGTATTTTACGTATGCCAAATTAACGAGACTTAATAAGAAATAACCTCAAGAAAATGAGTCATAAAATTGTTACAAAAGTAGAAGGAACTAAGTAAATAATTCAAGGCTATAACGGACGAACAGTATATATTTTGTTATTTAGAAGCTATATTTAGGTTTGACTTTATGTTGAAATAGTCGTCAGGAGGTACTAATTATAATAAAAAACATAACAAAAGAACAATTGAACACGATATTAAATAGAAATGTAAACACAAAATATGTTTACAAAAAAGCAGAAACACAAAAATGTTATAATACTGTATTGTAAATACCAGATAGCTTTTCTGTGTTAGTAGGTGAATTCAAACTCCCGTGTGTAACATAAAGTCTAAAAGTAGTGCGCTTTTAAATCACAAAATAGATTATGTTCGTCCGTGAAAGGTCGTAAGATTTGAATTGTTTATTTAATTTTATTATAGTATAATTGACATTAATTGTAGTAGAAAGGAAACTAAGATTAATTGTCAAACGCGTGAGTGTTTCAAGATCTACCCAATGTCATGGAATTTATCGATGCATTCAGATTAAACCAACCTTGTAAATGGACTAGAAGGCTTTCTTTTATCGCTTTTCTTTTTCCTTCGCTGAAGAGATACGATATTGAATATTACTTTCTCTGCTACGAAGTTTGCGAGCGGAGGATTTTGGTGATTTGCCGATTCTAGTTTGGAGAATACACAAGTCTTCAAAGTGGCCCTTGAGACGTAGGGAAGTATCGAATGTCTTTATTCCTATTCGCCTTGTCTGCCATTGGTTCAGATTCTCGGAAAGATTTTCAATTGAGGGAATATTGACGTAGGAATCGATATTAGGCGAATGTCTTTTGGCTTAAAGGAACGAAATATGTATTTAATAAAGAAATATAATTGCTCATTGACGATTTTTCATGCTTTAATGTTAACCTTCAAGTTATATTTAAAGTTATTATTGCCTCATTAAGTGATATATATATAATATATATATATATATATATATATATATATATATATATATATATATATATATATATATATGTATATA
>NNCF01128950.1:151183-226486 GCA_002313205.1 Laupala kohalensis
ATATATATATATATATATATATATATATATATATATATATATATATATATATATATATAACGTAAATATCCTTGGTTACATCATTTAAATAGAAAACGTAATGTTTGCTCAGAAAGCTAATTTTTCTAGTGAATCGAGTCTTAAGAGTCTTTTTTTTAAGAAGATGGTGTCACAATCGACACAATCTTAATTCCTAGGCATTTTGAAACAGTAATATCCAACGTAAGAAACTCTGAAGATTGTAAGCCATCTGGTACAAGAGCTTTGAGGAAAAGCTTAAGACTTCTGCGGAGACACGAAAAGGGCATTCAGTTCCTTGGGGGAGAAGAGCGCTTGAGATGGAAGGAGACGGCGGGTGTTAGATGAGGGTGGGTGAGTGTGGAGAAGGACGAGGTGGCCACTAAGTAACTGACGAAGACCTCAAGCAGGGAAAGGCCACAGCTGGGAACCACATCCAACTGCGTTCATCGACGCGACAGGGTGTCCATGTGGACGACGAATGAAGTGCTTAAAAAGAGACAGAAATAAAGGGAGTCTACAACGAAATACAGGGTAGAATTGAGGATGGGAGGTGGGGTTAATGGAGACTTCTCCTATAACAAATGATAGTGAAGATAGCAGAGTGTTGGTGTGCGATTATACTAACGTTGAGGGAATGAGGATCTCGTAATAAATCAGTCCAGATATAAATATTAACTAGGCAGTAATCCGCCACATGATTAAATCGTACTTATTCCTGTATACATCCTGGCCCGGGTTTTTCTCTGATTTTCTTTCGAGTAGAGGTGTATTTTACATAAAGGTTCTCTCTAGGCTCTTGCCTAATGGTGGAGGTCTATTGTAATATATTCTTTTAGAGTTATATTAATTGTTTCTGAATAATTTAGAGTTTTATAATAATACGTTCTTGTGAAATGACGTTTTTATCCTTAATAAAAATACAATTTTTTGGTATTCTGTTGATATTATAACGCAACTACTAACTATTTTTATTCTTATCTTAAGATTGTACTGAAATATTAAATCCGCCTGTGCCTGAGAGTCCTTAAAGGGAATTGATGGGATCCCTTGCTTGATTCCGGAGAGTAAATTAGTTTATTATTCTCCACGTCATATATTGTTTGTAACTGCTTTTCTGACAATAAATGTATGATTATAACTTATCTATTTAAAGAGACCTAACAGAATCTTGAAGAACTAGTTCAATCTATAATACAGATAATTGTGGCATATAAATGGAAAAGGTTCTAAGAATTCCCCCTCACCGAACACATTCACTCGCACGAAACAATTTTTTCGCGAAAAAATGTGTTGGCGTTACTAAGAAAAACGTTACTCAGGAAAACTTTTTTTTTTGTTCATAGAATCTTTTCCATTTACATGTCTCAATTACGTAGAATCACATTTTCACTCATAACCAGCAATCTGAAAGCAAAGGAGTGATTCATATCGACGAAGAGAGGAACCCATAACTAACGAGTCACAGGATTTCTTGTTCACTGTGCATCGAACACAAGATTCAAACACTCAAAACAGCGGAGGAATACTAGGAGATTGTTTTACGGCACGATTGACTACTTTTCTAAAATATTTAGGTCGCAGGAAAGAATGATTTGTATGAAAGGTACTCGCTTTTTACAAAGAGTACAGGAATGTGTGATTCGCGTACTAACCTTAGACAATATTACAATTATTAAGCAATTTCATCAATTTCATCATTCAGTTTTGAGAAGATGCAGGTGCTATTCACAGAAATAGGAAGTACAGTACGAATGAATATACTTGAGGAGAGAAGTACGCAGTTACATAAAACCATTTGAGCTAAGTGTACTCGGTTCACTAAAATAAATTTCATGGCTATACCGATTGACAGTTTGCAGAATATTATCACCATACCAAAACTCTTCAATCTTTCCTTATACATCTATCATTTATCGATGTACTGAAAATTCTGGAAAAACTTGATTACAATAATTATGTTAATACATGCATTATATTGTTTTGTATTGTAATCATTTTATTTACGAATATAATAATAATAATAATTTTATTTGTATTCAGCCTTGGCGTGATAGTGTATTTTATCTATGTCAATGTGTTAGTTCAATGTCAATCCAGGGTTTTCAACAGTTTCATGTGGGTTCTTTGATCGGAATTTCTTGGCATACACTTTTCTGCTTCCATAACGTAAACCAGATGGTCTCCAAAGTCGTTCATAACAATTTTTTGACAATCTATTTCAGGTCTTTTTTCGTCTCTCTTATCTGTAGTGTGACATAATTTGAGCACTAATATTTTGTTATTACAATAAAGTCAGAGAATAGAGCGCGACGTATTGGAAAAGAGTAAGATATTATGAAGAGAGTATTATAGATGCGAAAGGGAGAGGCGGGAACAGGGACAGAAAGGAAATGTCAGCGAGGAGACCGCCGTGAGAATCAACGACGCAAGTGGAGGGGATGGTGGAGGGGTTGCCGGGAACAGCTGTTCTGGAACTAAGAAGAACGTGCCACGGAACAAACGGAGAACCTCAGAAATTATAACGACCCAAACAGTGTGCTCGTGCTTCAGCGCAGCTGTGTTTACAAAATTGAGAAATTTCGAGTACCTATTAGTAATATTAATGTTTCATCTCGCCATATTTTGAACTCGCAAAATAAATTTTGTATCTACACCTTCTAACTTCATAGAGATGAAAACAGCAATATTATTCTCTCATGTACTGTTGCACACAGTTCTGGGCTTGAACAGTTTTGTTTCCTAGAGTTGCGTTCTTTTAGAGATGCAATTCTCAAAATTTGAAACAAAACAGGAAAAGATGGAGAATGAAACCACAAAAAGATTTGCCCACAAAACTAACAGCTATATAATTTAATACAAATCTCAATTTTTGTTCAATTTAATACTCTTTACTTTCGTATAACTGGAAAATAAGAGAGACGTTTTCAAGAGGAAACATGTCACTTAACATAAAAATAATTCATATCTGGGTTTTAAGAAAATATACAAGTCAAATTTCGAACAGTTTAAGGAAACAATAAAACTAAAAATGGGAATTGTGACTTGTATAATTAAAAACTTAATTTCTGGAACGAACATTAACTAGAGTGATGATCAATTCTCAGAAAATTCTAAATAAGTTTGATAGCATGAAAGATCGCTATGAAAGGTCCTTGGAAGAATAAAATTTAATGATTTATGTTGTTAAAATTCATAAAACGATGTAGCCAACTTCCGAACCTTAAATGTGAACTATAACTTGAAGTAAATAATGTTTTTTACATTTCTCTTTCGTTTGTTTTTTTATCATAGGCGAGAACTCTATAGATTATAGACCATTTTCAGTTACCTATAATTCTATCTTGCATTTATTTATTACTTATACTTACTATTATATACATTTTTGGTCTATTATTTGTTTTATCAATTTTACAGTATATATTTTGTAACTAGCAATTTTACATTGTGTATAATTTTTTATCAGCTCTATGTTTTTCTTCTTTTATTTACTTTCTCAATTTTACAATATATTTTGTATTTAGTAATTTTATTTTGTATGTAATTTGTAATGATTGATATTCGATCTAAGATCTATCGCAAAAATAAATAAATAAAAGCGGAAGGGAAAAGCAAAAAAATTGACTTATTAATTCGAATTCCATTTTCGCCTTACATACAAATTAGAACTTGAGGTGTCGTTTGTGACACTGGATGTGCTTATTAAATTCCTTTCTGAACTCCGTCCCCGCACTCCAAAGGATATGCGTTCAATTCACTTCCAGTTAGCGGTGGTATGGTCCACAACGCAGTTACGCGCCCTCTGTGATGTGACGCTTGCTGAGGGTTTATCCATATGCAGGGGTGACCGCATTCCCACTGCTGAGGCAATCGAGTTAAGGAAGAGACGACGGAGACAATCGGCACGCGGCTCACCGAAATGCTTTGCGAGACGGAGCTTTGCTTACCACTGCGCACTCCTGTGCTCTCCATTCGGTTCTCTCTATGCCACTACCAGGAGGGAAGGAAGGCGGTGCTCTCATGCCGATGTTATGAATAGAAATGCTGGATGTTAGATTAATCCCGGAGTTTCATGTTTCACACGGACTACGCCAGACGGTTTTTGGTAGCGTAAATTTTCCACGGTCCAAACCTAAACAATTATTATAACAGGAAATCTACGACAGTATACAAGAATTCCTCAATGACAATATCTAACATGTGACGTACGAATGTGATCTTTTCCAAGAAAATCATTAGAACATAGATGCAGAAGATGACCCTCGGTGCATGAAAAAGAAAAAGACAACATAAAATAACACTGATTTAGTATAAATATAGATTATCACGTAAATTCATGAAACTAAATTAAAGTAATAAAAAACCTATTCTAGATATATATTAACATTAGCTTAAATAATTATTAATATTCTATAGTAGTATAATAATAATAAATTTATTGTCAAAAAACAGTACAAACTGCGTATGACCACGTGGAGGGAAAAAAAACTAATTTACTCTCCGGAAGCAAGCAAGGGACCATCCCATCAATTCCGATCAAGGGCCCTAAGGCAGAGGCGGATTCAAAAAATTCAGCAAAAATTCCTAGATAAGATAAAAAGTTAGCTGCGAGTTATAATACTAATAGAATGTCAATATGTTTGTAATTTTAAGCAAAAAATTACATGTAAGTTATTATCGAACTATAGATTATTCTGAGTATAGTGCTTAAAAATTGAAATAACACTAAATTCACGATTTATTGTTACAATAGACCCGCCCCTAGACAAAGCCTAGAGAACCTGTATGATAAATCCGCCTCTACCCGAAGGAAAACCGGAGAAAAACCCGGGCCAGGATGGGGCTACAGAATTTATGTACACAAACGTGCCAATGTTGAGTACACATAAAACTAAATTAATATGAGCCATAAGACAACACAATCATGCAAGAAAATAGTTTTTGAAATTGTTATAAGTTGTTTAAAAAGTACTACAGCAATGGCGTGATAAAGCACAAGACGAATTTAACTTTTGTTAAAATCAATAAATTCTTTTACAGTGTAGAAGCACTGGTGCAGGAGGTAGTTTTTAACCGCGGATTTGAAGATATTCAATTTCATAATATCTTTTATATTCTTGGGCAGGGAATTATATAGAACGATTCCCGAATGGTATGGTCCCTTTTGGCAAAGAGTGGTTGACACTCTAGGGCGATGAATATTACTACTATTGCGTGTATAGTGTTCGTGAACGAGACTGTTTCGTATAAAGCAAGGGTGGCACTTCAGTAATTCGGTCTTAACAAACACGACCGTTTCATAAATATAAATGCAGGGAAGTGTTAAGATATTTAATTCCTTGAATAAAGGTTTACAAGAGTTTCGGGGGTGAGATTTACAAATTATCCGAACTATCCTCTTCTGAATTCTGAAAGTTTGAATACTCTGACCGGAATTACCCCAGAAGGTAATGCCGTAACGTAAATGGGAGTAAACGTTTGCAAAATATACGCAACGGGAAATACGTGGACTAACTGCGTTAACTAAGATTCGGAATGCGTAACACAATTTGCTTAATTGGGAATTAAGATTGTCAATGTGACAATTCCATTTGAGGTTGTCTTGAATATGGAGACCTAAGAATTTTGTATTTGTAACAGTTTTTAATTGTGTTCCGTTTAAAGAAAGAGAAACCTGGGGTAAAGATTTTGTGATACTATTGTGAAATGACATAGACACTGTTTTGTCAGTGTTTACAATGAGACGATTTGCATGGAACCAAGTCGAAAGGTTAGACAAAACTTTTTGAGCATTGGCGTGTTTACATAGTAAATTAGTGTCATCAGCAAAAAGAACCATTTTGCAATCTGATGTGGATGATGACATGTCGTTCACATACAATAAAAAGAGTATAGGGCCGAGAATTGATCCTTGGGGTACTCCGCAAGTAAGTGGCTTTGTTTCTGAAAGACAACGCTCAAGTATTTTATTTTTAGTATAGGATATTTCTACTTGTTGATATCTATCTTTTAAATAAGAAGTTAGCCATTGATGTGGAAGTCCACGAATGCCTAAAGAATGCAATTTGGTAAGGAGAATTCCGTGATCGATGACATCGAATGCTTTGGATAAGTCAAGAAAAACACCCTGAGGATTTTCTCCACTGTCTAGAGATGTGGTAACATCGTTTAAGAAGGAAAATATGGCGCTTGTAGTGGAAAAGGATTTCCTAAAACCGTGTTGATCGTCAGAGAGAATGTTATATTTTGATAAAAAATCTAGAAGACGCTTATAGAACAATTTTTCTAGGATTTTTGAGAAAGTGGGTAGTAGAGATATTGGTCGGTAATTTCCAATATTAAGTTTGTTTCCTTTCTTGTGTAAAGGTTTCACTTTAGCTCTCTTAAATATATTGGGAAACACCCCTTCCGATAAAGAACTATTAAAAATATTTACGAGTGGATTTAATATAGCGTGGGACGAAGATTTGTAGTAGAAAATAATTGTATCCTTCGTCTAGCCTCTACTTCAACAAGTTAAATCAACGTTATTAAATGTATTTTATATTACTAGATTGTTGCTATTTTTATACGTAAAATTTATTATTATTGCTACTGTCAACACAAAACACAAAAAAATCTTCCAGAAGACATCAGCAGCAAGCAGGCTCCTAGGAACAGCGTTTTCACACGAGTCAGTAGAAGAGAAGATCAATTCAATAAAGAACACGCCTATTGTTTGGAAAAGGATTAATCTGATTGGAGCCTTTAAAAAATAAGATTTCATTGTCGTGAAGTTTTTTAGAACTCTGCCAATAATAAGTTGAAATTAAGAAACAAATTCACTCTATTCAATAATGTGAATTTTAATAAAATGTTTCAATATGAAAAAATGATCACAAAACGAATTTGATAAGATACAATACGTATTTTCAGCCTCGACCTCGTTTCTCGTAAAAAAGCAGCTTTAAAAAACAGATGAACTTCCATCGTCATTCGACTGTCAAGGAAGCGCGAAGGTTGAGCGCTCTAATGAAGGAATTCTGAAATTTTTTCGCCTGCCCTTCGCGATCTCGGTCCGGTCACTGGTGCACTCTGGTCAGATCAGATGTGAAGCTAGGAGAGAACCGAAGTGATGTTTTCCAAACAGTCTCGGGTGTAAACCGTGCTGGATAAAGTCCTTGGCAGTCATATGTGGTTGCAAATCAAAAATTGTGACTTTTGTGTCTGTCAGATGATGTTTTAGGGAGATAAATTTCGTAGTTTATTTGTGGAACGTTGAAGCATGGAGGTAGGCTAGAGCTGAGAGGCCGTTTTTAGTTTTTGTAAATATTCAGAAATGTTGAAATGACCTGTCAAGTTAATACTGTTTTGCCCACCTATGATGATTACTATGTACCGCTCTGTGAGTGTCTTGGTATAGGTGTCCAGTTCTCGAACTTCAGCCAAACGAGCGTTTAGCTTGCAGACACTGAAAACTGAGAACTGGTTGGGGAGCAATCCATGCAAAATGGAGGACTCGTTACGACCGTACGAATCAGCTAATATGAGCACCTTAGATTTCTGCGTGGAAGTGTTGGCTTCATTTCTGGGTAGTACCACTTTACGTGGTTTTGGGCGGCTGTGATTACCAGTGCGTGGAATGTAAACAGGTATGGGTACTGGACAGGAGGTAAGGGAGTAGGCAAGGGAGAAGACTGGGACATGTCATCTAACACACTAAACCTATTTTGAGTGAAGAGTTGGGGAGATGCATGTGAGTTGTTCAGCAACTTAACGAGAAAAGCAAACGAAACTGACAAGTAACACTGACAGATATTAGTATAATAATATATATATATATTACTACGGAAATTGCAAATGAGATATTAATTAAATAAATGGACAACTAAAATTACAGAAATAATTATTTTGGACGACTACAGATACATTAACTCGACAATAACTAATGCAATATTATGTTAAAGTGTAATTAATAACTACACAAAATCAAGAAAACAAATGGTAAAATATTGGAATAATTCTATTTACGGCGACGAAACTTGAGCAGCGCAACAATGGAGTACGTTATTTATAAGTTAATAATTATGTAATAGTATACGCACCAGAAAATCTAAGTGCACCAAAATATTTAATATTATTGCACCAAGAAGTTAAATTTTTGATTCCGTTTGTACTTATGTAAGCTTTGTCACACCTTTGAATGAAGTACTTGAATGAAAACAATATGGCATTATATTTGGTCGGTTAGGCTTGATAACCTTAGGAAATGTTTTTAGTGTTTTTTCACTTTACACTCACACAAACAAAGAATTTTACACTCCAATGAAAGTTAGGATCTAAATACAACTACTGAATAACAAAAACTCGAAAAAGTATAATAATTATAAAGATTAAACTGAAAAATAGAGAGAGCCTATTCACGACAGCAGCGAACGCCAGGAGCATGCTATCCAATAACAACTATATATTGTTTTCTTTGAACAAAATTTTTGCCGTGTTTTCTAGACAATCCAAAAGAAGGATAAGTTTGTGTCACTTAGAGGCATAATAAAAATATACACGCTTATTTGTAATATGTTTCGTTCGTGTTTTCTCACACAATGTACATTTCTTGACTAAACTAAACTTAGGATTAAGCATTACAAAATGATCAATAAATTAAAGAAAATTTATGAGATTTTCTTGTTACGAACATACTTCATTGTTCGTGAAATAGAAGACAATTTCATACTGTAAATAAACGTAATGTGATAAAAAATGTCAAAATATTAACTTTATATGCACATCACATCAGTAGAAAGAAAACTATTTGTCTTGATACGTCACTATTGTATCGTATACTAAGTAACCAGAGAAGAATAGTCGAAAAATAAAAATATTCAAATGAAGTAAATTGAAACTGTTGATAAAAATATGAAATAAAATATATGAGATGTGATTGCACAACTTCTTTAGTTAGGAATATCTGAAACAGACGTTAATAGGAAAAGGATAGTCAATCTCAATACCCAATAGTATTTAGTCAATCAATGTGTATCATGAGAGTCTTTTACATCTTTCTAGGTGTTTGAGGAGTAGTTTGGAATATACAGAGATACATCTATCCATATGTGTTATAAATTATTTGCAGTGGTGTCGTGTTCAATATCTTGTTTAAACATACTATATTTATATTAAATGATAAGAATCTCTTAAATATAAAATTTATATTCATGTTTTCCTTATTCGTAAGAATGAGAATGATGTATCAGTTCTTTGTCAAATGTAGACCAGAAGAAAATAAATAAATATTCCTTAAGGTGAAGTAAATGTATGAGAATGGCTATCTAGATTTACGACGAAGGGGAGTTAATGCGCAGGGTAATACTTTCGCTTAAGAGTTGTAATTATATGAAAATAAGTCTTCTAAATAAATAAATTCTCCCAACGACTATATTTAAATTAAGACTCAGTTACAGAAACTAAGTTAGATTAAGTTAGATTGAATCTTAATCTAACTATTGACAAAGAAGTTTGCAGTTGACAAACCTTCCAAATCTAGAAATTTTAACGAAAATGTAAACTGGATTTCATCTATTTTTATGTTTACTGATGGCAATCTGCAGCCCTGAAGAAGAGGTCAATCCATAACCTCTAAACGTTGGCAAGGAGCAATACTGATAAATGTAATTTAATGAAGATGTGTTCATCTCATTTGTGAGAAGATCTTTTCTGTAATTCTGGTTGGAAATTGATTGTCTAAATATTGACACACATAGTTGTTGGAATTATTTATTTATGTAAGAGATTGAAAAAGACAGAAATTCTTCATCGTGTAAATCATTATAATTCACCTCGTGATATTGTTCGGTGTTCAAGCTTCCTTCATAGCAACTCATGACGTGGATCATACGAAGAGGAAATAGTAATCAATCTTTCTAATCAACTAAAAAATAAATCCAACATATATTTAAAATTTCTGGCATAATGCTTAAACTTTTGACAACATAAACGTCTTCAGTTAATGTATTACGGAAACTATTTCCCATGTATTTTGTAGTTAATATCTGATTCCCTCTTTCACCAAGAATATTGATCAGGCAGCTTCAGGTCATGACTCAAGTATTGACAGCTTTTGCCTTTCTTGTCGATATCCGAGCAATTACCGTCTATTATTTTCCACTCAATACACGAATGGATGAATTGTCTTTTGTCTGCCAATATTCTTGATTTCTTGGTTCCAATACTCTTGATATTCTTGATACTCTTTTGAAGTACGTCTCACATAAAAAGAGGTTCTGAATTGAAGTCATCAGTTAGAAATGGTACTCATTTATCACACAAAATATTTATTTTACCTTATTTTTAAGAAATATTCATCAAAAGTAGATGGTTCTTGACCTACTATTTGATTTGCTTCTGATAATTTGAAAATATTTATAATTTTATCCAGATATTCGTGAATCAATTTATATAAACCTAACAAACTCTAATAACATTGCGTTCTCGTATGAGGAATTGATTAGATCATTCCTAAAAGTTTGTTAGACGTTAATTAAGGTTTTGCCTTTCAGTAATAGTAGTTAACCAGAAAATTTAATCCTTCTGTAATTCTGTATGAACATATTCATGTTTATTTTATGTAGCAAAACTACTTTATTTATCTGAACAATATGTCATAAGCTACTTTCCCCCATATCTTATTGTTGTAAGCAACTTTCACTCGGTTTCATATTTAGCATTACAAATGAAAACACGACATTAGAACAGTTGTGTGTAGTACATGATATTATACAACGGAGCATGACGTAACTCACATACAATTTCCTTGGAAGATTGTTTATTACATACCAGATGCTTCATTGCTGTCATGTTAGGGCTCAAGTAGTTAAGTAACATCTTTTTCAAATAAATCTGTCAAGTAGCATATTTTCTCGGCGTAATTTTTAAATGCGGTTATCTCGAAAAGGAAAAGGTGAAAGATGAAATAATAGGAAATCACCGATACATTTTTTTAATGCTCTGAAGTACGCTTTGTGTGATTTACTCCGTCCGGATCCACAGAAAATGAACTAATATATTCTGAGACATTATATTTTTGATGATGATAATTTAAGAGTATATCACGGAAAATCTGAAGATTCAATTCTGTTGTGTTTACAAAGGTGTTTCTCTAATTAATTAATATTTTTGAAACTCAATCAACACGCGGTACTCATTTCCGTTTCTCTAATTATCTAATACGAGAGTACAACCAAAATTTTGTTTTTTTTCAACATATGTTTAAGAAAATTCGAAGTGTCGCATTTCGTGTTCTGGGATATTGGACACAGCAGGGGTTCTCGCAGGATGCGGTAGGTGGACGGTTCTCCGTAATTTAATTAACTGGGAAACTTCTACGCGTGCATGGGACATGTGGCCAGGAAAATAAGGCCTTTGAAGAATAAACTCCTCGGAAGAGTACTCCAACAAACTGCCAGAAGATTCTTACTTCTGCTTTAATATTGATCCACCACAATTAGAGTTCTTAGGAAACAAGGAGGAAGTCCTTCGTTTTGAAGTTCTTCATGTATCAAAGTTTTCTAATTTTATTCCATGGATTCTTAGATATGTATGAGTCGAGTTCATTGAGAGATATGAGTATGGTCACAAAACTCATGGAAGTACTTCCTATTGTTGTTCGAAACCCATACAGGAAAAACGAATATGGTATTATAGCTCGCGGGCGTGAACAAATCGCTGTCTCTTANTGGAATAGTTGAAGGACTTCTACTATTCTTCCCTGCCATAGTTTGAAAAACCATTCTATAACACCCTATTACTATTTTTACGATAAAGACTTTCTGGGGACCTAAGTTTTCTTTTTTGCTTTTTTATTGCGCCATTGTACAAATATTCGTGACACTTAAACACAAAAATGTCTTTGATTGGAAAATCCTTGAAACAAGTGTAGCGCACGAACGAAAGCAAGTAAAGCAAAACAGTAAAATCCATATGAGTCTTAAAACTATTAGTAACAACTATGGGTGAACTCGAAACGTTGCGGAAACATGACTCACAACCACAGGAACTTACATATGGAATACAAAGGTCCAAGAAGGAATATCCTGTCATCGTGTGGAGTAAGGTGGCTCCTAAAAAATTAACTTTCCAAATTTGAACATGGTTCTCTCCCTTTTTGTTTCATGTCCTAAAATAAGACTTCATTACAATTTCAGATTTAAAAAATATATTTTGGGGACCCCTAGGATGCTTTAAATTGTCAAAATTTCCAAATTTTTGACACTTTGTACTAGCTCCTAAAATATATTTTTCTAACCTGAATTGTTTGTGGGAGTTTTATTTCACGACAGATAACAAATGGAAGGTCGTCCAGTTTAACGTCAAAGTTCACATTTTAAGAACCATCTTAGTGTGGAAGAGAACAAGGAATGAGAAAGTATTGCGTATACTACACTTCACTTTCGTGTGTGGTCAATTTGTGATTCATGTTTGAATTGGAATCCCAAAAATCAAAAAAATTCTTTGCTGGGACGTGAATTATCACAAGTTAATTATTTTTAATAATAATTTTCGGTAGGAATACAATTAATTGAAGATAGTTGTGGGTGAAGAATAATTTTAGATAATCGAAATATTGAGCCATGTGACTGCGAGAAAAAAATTTCTTCTATCTGTTTCAAAAATTTGTTTTCCCGGCCTGAGAAGTTTGAAACAATATTGGGTCACTGCGGAAATAACTTTCAAAATTTTTCATGTACACTGAACATCCTTCTTTTTACGTCAGTCACATTTTAGTAATTGGTCCCGTAACTCGTATTTATTAAAATGACAGTGGAAAGAGAAGCAGTTTCACACATTACTAGTCAAAATGTTGGATACCCTCAGTGTTGTTAATCGGTTCATTGATAATTTCTCCGACTGAGAACATTATTCCCACAGACAACACTCGTGATCTCTAGAACACGCCGTTGCGAATAAAAAACAGAGATATATGTGAAAGACAGTACATTAACACTTTTATTCACACCATGTTCATTTACATTAAATGTCTGATTGGCTATTGAAATTGTTTAGTGCTTTATTCATCCACGCGTCACCCACCTACCTCTTTCCGAGTTGCCAGGGTTTTTTCCCCTTTGGCAACTCGCTGACGCAACCCATCACACTCTCCAAGCGTCCTGCTTTGTGTGGTATTTGCTCATAAGTGAGGACCAGCTCTGATCTTGTCGTTTAGCCAGCGATGGCGTGGTCGGTCGCGGAGAAGTTAGGCTTTGATAAGCAGCAAAGCTGTGGCGCACAGTCATAACACAGTGGTATCGCAATCTGTGTCCAGATACGAGCAACCACTCCACCAACTTCTGCTATTGCATTTTAGTTCAGAAGTTGACACCAACGATACTTCGGTCTATTTGAGCATGTGTACGAAATTAGACTTACATACACTGCTAGTAACAAAGAATGTCATAAAATTATTTGAACGAGTAGGATAGTATCTTTAATCTACAAATAAATTTCTTCATATTTATTTGCAAAAAAAAATTCTTATGAAAGATATTCCGTACTACGTAATTTAACAAATATAAAAAGATCTAAACCGTGTTTTAAAACTTAAGATACATTTTATTTTTCAAATTCGTGAATATTAATGGATGACTACGATATAAGATATGATTTGAATCAGACCTTAAACAATCTTCAATACTTTCAATTCTTGTTTTTTGCATTGTTTTAACTCAATGTGATAGCCAATGACATGCGATATTGATTATTGTTAAGGTGTAATTATTATTAGTGTATCGTCATGCTTCACTCAGAATAAATCATTGCATCATAAATCCAAAACATAAAATTTCCAATTATATTTTAACATATATGAATATTTTGAAGTATTTATAAAAGGAATCAAATAAATTTAAACTATTAATAAGAACTATAACATTGAAAAATAGAATTCAGGGAAAATATAATTTATCAGGGACAGAGCTAACCCTGTACCGTAAATGGCTTAGAAAGAAAAGTGGAACAGTCGATTTCTACTGTTTTCGTCTTCGTGAAAACAAGAACATATATTGTCGAGACATTTGTGTAATAATGAAAAGTAATAATGTCTTAAAAGTTGTACATTATTCACTAGCAAATCATTATACAAATTTGATCTATAAAATAATTTAAGTCTGTTGTATTGTACCATCGCAGTAAGTAGTGAATGATAGTCATAATGAATCATAACTGTAATCAAACATTAATACGGATAATTTCTAATAAATATTCATAATTACTATTCTTGTTAACACAAATTCTTCCATCATAGTTATCTAAATTATTTTTGTTTGTTTGTAATGCTTGCTTTAACTCGCTTCACCATTTCATATCAATAAAGAAAATTAATTTTCCATCAGGCGAAATACCAAGAGCCAATTACTTAGGGATAACATTTCTTCTGTTCTCTACAAAGCATTAAAAAATTTGTTCAACCGATGTCAATTCTCTAGGAAAAGTGAGTTCTTTTCAAATATCACGTGAAAAGATATTTGCTGAACTTAAATTATCAGTTACATGAAATCCCAAGATATTTTCTTCCCAAACTGTCTCTGTCAACACATTCTTAATTTATCTTCTATTGTTCAAGATATAATTACAATTATATATTTTCTTCTCCGATCTTAGATTTATAGACGAAATCAATGGAAGCTTTCCAGTTTCTTTTTCCGTTCGTTGAAAGATATCATTACAAATTGCTCCTGGGTTCTTCTTTCACAGAAGTTTACCTGAACGTCTGAGTTGGAGGCGCAAATGCCTTAAACGTTAAGCATTCCATTCCCTTCATAAGTTAAGAAACTTCTTTGGAGCGGGGAAATATGGAACCAATAGATTTGCATACTCAAAGAAGAATTTTAGAGAGAAAAATGTAGAAGAAAACATTCTTAAGGAACAATTCATCTTGGCATCGTTATAAATGCAAATGAAGGTGTTACTTAACATACCATTTATGCTAATAAATCACAACTTTATAACTTTACTTTAACTACTCCCCCTAATTTTCTTCATGAAGAAACTACATTGTTCATGAATTTCGTTACTATGAGTTTTTGTTTGTGAGAAGTTTTTGTCTTTAGGAAACTGGTTAAAAATTACTTAACATTGGAAAGTGTATGTGATTCAATGTTTATAGATAATTTTAGCCCTCAAGTCTATATGAATTAGTTTTGTTAAATAAATGCTACTTTGTTCCAAAGAAAGGGATCAAAATGAATCAAGGTCTTACAAGATTAAATCAACCTCTGCCACTTTATAATAATTTAACGCTACTTTATCATAATTAACAACTAGGGCATACATACCAGCTCACCTTCAATTTACCGAAAATAAAATAACTTCACGAAGGGATGTTAGCATCCATTATTCAAATAATATAATTTTCTTCTTTGTATTTAAATAATAACTTCTAACATCACTTACTTATATTTAGGTGGCAATGAATTCCTTGGAGTATTTGAGGATGCAGACACTAGGTTCTTCCAACAGTGGCGTAATTTAACTGCCCTGATAAAGACAACGGTCATTGTCGAAACGTCAACGAAACGCAAAATACAAAAATTAAAATTTCTAACAAACACAAATTTTCTTTTAGAAAAATAAATGTAATTCTATTGTTATGCAAATAAAAACGATGATTAAAAATAAACATACCGAACATTATTGGTAACTTTAGATTAATTTAAATTATTTATGAAATAGTTTTATAGTTTCAAAAAGTGTGATGCGATTACAATTTTTTTATTTTTCATGGATAAAATTATTTTTACTAAGTGTCAAAAATTGTTTATCAGCAATAAAAACTGCTATCTTTATTAACTTATGTTTTCTTGTATAAAACATATCTTTGAACCAATAAATATTTGGTATAATTGAGGCAAAGTAATCTTTTTTTGTTCTTATCCAAATCATATTTTTATATATTATTAAAATTTAATGTCTAACTAAATAAAGGTGTAGGATGAAGCAACTACACAATAACTTTATTGACACAGTTGCAGAGAAATACTGTGTAATATCGGTGGAAAACCAAACAATCTCTTTATTCGTGTTTCGAAATTCATAAAGCATGCATATGTTGGTTAGGTCTGTGAGAGCCCAATGATATCATAAAGCTCAGTTGGAGATCTCTTAGCGAATGTGAATGTCGACGGTGAAGGATACACTTTGTCTTGCCCAGTTGGCCATCGCAACGCTGAGCTTCCTCGCATCTCCTCGGACCAATATCGGGTTATGGCGAAGCCACGCGACGGCACTTTGCCCCGTAAAACGCAAAGATATAAGCGATGAGAGGGAAGGTAATGGGACAAAAATACGACGTCCTGTCGTTGCTTTACGTCTTTCTTTTTTCTGCAGCAGTATTTTTTCTTCAATATAATCTTTATTCGAGACCCTTGAGCATGTATCGGGTATTGAGTTAAGGTTATTTTTGTCATCCGAATAAACTGAATGAGTTGTGTAATCCTGCAAGGGAGCTCTGATCGATTAAATTATAAAATAACTATAAATGAAAAATCTTTTTAAAAAAGTTCAAATACGTATTTAAGTTTTACATATTTAATAATACTGAATGAAGAAAAGGTGTATTATACACAATGAAACAAACACCTAAGAAGAAATTGCAATTGGTTATCTAGTATATCAAGTACAAATAAAGAAATGATATATAATGAAATATTAAATGTTTATAAAGAGTAATGTGTTATATATGAATCCTTGAATAAAACTAAAACGTCCACTCAAAAGTGAATAATCTTTCATGTAACTTCACTAAACGTCTCGTATCTTCTATTTTACATCATTCCATTTCTTTGTTTATCATATTATTCTCCCCTGTGTTAGTTTTACTGTCAGAGATTTATCAGATTCATATTATATTTAACGACAGGTTTTTTATGAATTGATAAATAGTTCTTTCTTCGTTCATTATATTTCGTCTCCCATCTTAAGTTGGTTAACCTCGTCGTTTTCGATGCTCATGAAATATCCTGACCAACGAAATGTGGGTAACTGCTATGATATGCGAGGCGCGCGCATCAAGCTTTACGCGTTTATTATGAAGGGTCATGAGTACATTATGTGCTGTATGTCGGCCCTTGACGAGCTAAGGCAATAAAGTCGCGTAACATGTTGGCACAATGAAGGGCTGTAACCAAGCGGAACTAGTTTACCTTCCACTCGGAAAGCAGGTAGAGGAATCGGAAACAGCTTTCGCCTTGCGAAGAATGCTAAATGGGATCTCATTATTAGAAATCTTAATAGAAAAAAGATCTCATTCCAAAACCTCTTGTTAAGATGCGACAAAGGAATTTATGTAGGTAGACGTAAGTGTAAAATGGTAGATCATCGCATTAAATAACAAATAACTTTTATCGTGGGGGTCGTCCATGAATTAGGTGACACCGTAATTACCATTTTTAAACATCTCGTTCCCCCTATAATGTATATATTACGATATATCTTACCCTAGATCGTTTTGTTCTATTTTCTGATGAACTACTCAATCTTTTTAATTCGAATTACAATTAATAAGTTTTAGAACTTTTTTCTGTATTCTTTCGAGTTCCCCTCGGGATCCCAACAAGCGGTTGCGTATTCTACCACAGATCTAACGAGAGAAATGTGACAGGATTCCCGGGTTTCAACTTTACATTTTTTTAACTGAACTTATGACAAAATGTAGCGTTCTCCAGTTTTTTCCGCGCTATGTGACTGACGTGATCAGACCATGCCATAACTTGTCTCAAAATTATACCTAAGTATTTACATAATTTTTCTAGAATGATGTCGGATTTGCTTTTATATTGCAGTGGTCCTCTTTGAATACATTTGTAAAACTCATTGTTCCTTCCCTAATGTTTACTCATTTTATTTTCGTAAGTCCAATTGCTTATAAAATGTACAGCCTGTTTCAATGTATCTACGGCATCTATTATTTCAATTTTGTTATATGTGATGCAATTGTCAGTGAATAAGCGTACCTTACTGTTAATTTTCAAAGGAATATCGTTTACGAAAGCTATTAATAAAACCGATCCTATATCGTTTCCATGGGGAAAATTTGATGTTACATTTCCCTCCCTCAAAAATTTAATTTCTATTTTTACTCTTTGAGAACGATTACGTAAGTTGTGATTAGTTCACATCAAAACTAGTTTGTTTATTCCTGGTGCAGAAAGCTTTGTAAATAATAAATCGTGAGACACTAAATCGAATGCTTTAGAAAAAACTATTCTTTGCCCATTATCGATAGAATCTAATATTTCCTGTCAAAAAAGATATAACTTGTCTTTCACATGAATGTTCCCTTTTAAAACCGTTTTGCCCTTCGCACAGCCACCCTTATTTACTCCATTCCTCAATCATATGCTCCACTATTATGTTTTCTTTTTGTTTGCATACTACCGAAGTTAAACTCACTGGTCTGTAATGAACACAACAGTTTTGTTCTCTGATTTATACATTGGTATTGCAATGGCATTTTTTTCCAGCTACAACATTTTCCAACCATTAGGAACCACTCTGTTATTTGTTGATACCTTAAATGAACTTTTTAGATAATGGATCATATTGCTAGCGAGATAACGTGAATGATTTGCAGTAGTATGTGTGCGTTCTCACCACAAAGGGACCTGGGGATCCACACAGGGACTTGGGGATCCACACAGGGACTTGGGGATCACGCAGAGTAGAGGGTGCGGTTTCAACCATTTTAGCAATGTCTCTACGGAGATGATGTTGCATGAGGATCCCAGAATAAACCCACTAACTACTCACTTATTGAAAATTACGCCGATTGATTCGAAAGTCGGTCAAATTCTCTACGTGGCTGAGACAGACCGGATACCGAAAGATTTCCGTGAAATTTGTGAGTGATTTGTTTTTCTTTCTGTTTCTCATTAACTTTAAAACTTTTTAATTTATAGAAGACAGTGGTGTCGTTTTCACACACACTCATATATCATAATTAAATCCTTTGAATGGTGAAAAATCAGTCTGTTGAACTAAATGGACAATGAAATTGTATGTTACCTTCGTTTACACTCAAAAGGTGTAAACAAATTCGTGAGGAACCACAGAGAGTGAAAGAACAATAAACGAAATTTTTGTTGTTTTACTGTAATGGAGCTCAATATAACCCAGAACCTCTTCAGGTATAAAAGTAAACTCTCTCTTTATGAACCTGCCCCCGAGAGATAAGAGGACACATTACTAAACAGGACAAAGGAGCTGGCACCGCATCACAATTTACTTCCTGGTCGCAAATGAGACTACAAATACCCATACAACTACGAGCACAAAGAGAAATTAATTGGATGTTTTTGTGGATTTCTTCGGCAATCGTTATCACATTTAATGTCAGTTCAACTCAGTAAAGGCGTATTCTTCAAGACAGTTCTGACAATGACTGTGCGTATCGTGAAGGCCAAGAAGAAAAAGAAGAATGTGGATAAAATGTGTGAAAAAGAATAAAACAATTCAAAACAGGATAAAAGAAGGGGGAGAGAAACGTAGATGCACAAGAGAGGAGAAAAGAAGAAGAAACAAGAAAGCAAACCACTAACGATGGGCAACGTGTGTGACGCAATGCTGGAACGTGCATATACACTGTACAAGGGAGCTGTGGTAACAGCAAGTGTTGCCTCGCTTTCCACAGCGTCTCGTATAATTAAACTAGAAGCATTTGTTATGGTTCTGGTGGGGAAAAGTGAATTTGAAATCAGGAGACTGCAGGGGAAGGAACAATTCATAGAGAGGAATGTTGGATAAATATGCCCGCATTTAAGAGAGAAGGGTAACAGCGTTAATAGAGGGCAAATAATAGTAAGTAAGCAAAGAAGGATCTGGAGATGCTGTTGATCGCAAAGACCATCATAGTTTTTTTTTCAGAATTTTATTTTTGACAGTATTGAAGACTTTAATAGAATACATCAAAGCTACTTTAGAGGACGATAATTTTTTTTCTTAAACATTTACTTCATGTTACCTTGAAATATTCTTATTTGCATAAAATATTTTTTTGAGATTCATTTGAAATTATGTTGGAACCCTTAGAATAACCAATCTGAACTTTGTCGAACATTATAAACTTATTCTAAGAATAAAAATTTCGAACTTACCGAAAAGAAAAGAAAAAGGATTAATGAATTTCGAATAATTCTTAACATGTCACTTGATTTAGTGTAGGGCTACCGTATTGAACAACAATATAAACATTGTGTGTCGAATGTATGTAATATTATCACAATAATCATTGTATGTAATATTGTTATTACAAAGTTATTACAAATTAGTATTATAACTCGCAGCTAACTTTTTATCTTATCTAGGAATTTTTGCTGAATTTTTTGAATCCGCCTCTGCCTTAGGGCCCTTGATCGGAATTGATGGGATGGTCCCTTGCTTGCTTCCGGAGAGTAAATTAGTTTTTTTTCCCTCCACGTGGTCATACGCAGTTTGTACTGTTTTTTGACAATAAATTTATTTATTTATTTATAAAGATTAATTCATTTCACCTTACAACGCATAATATACAATTGAAATTACATAAACATGTAAAGAAATTTTTTTGAAAATTGATATAAAATTATACTATCCAAGGTAAAGGTAGATTCAAGTTTCATACAATTCATCTTTTTCACTCTGTGAAATTTCTATATCATTTATTTAAATAAATTTATTCGAAGTTTAATTTGGTTAAAACACGGATGATACTGATTATAATATGTATGTGTTTCATATAAACAGGATAATTATTTCTGGTTGTCGTAGATGACAAAAACTGAAAAAATTCATAACTTAATTAAAATCGTATTAAACTTGTTTTGTTTTGTTGTGCTTGTAAAGGGAAAATTAGAATATAAATTCATAAGACAATGAAATGTGGAAAATAGAATAATGATGAGTCGTTTTAAGATAAGATGCGTATCAAGGAGGAAAGGACAGAGATAATCCGGTGAAAGAGAAACGAACCGCCTCGCTTTCTGGTGGTGATTCACATAAACGGAAGGAGAGAAGCAACCCTTCTTCAGCGCGCGTCACCCGTCGCAGCTCTTTCGGCAGCGGATCTTCAGATGTTTTACGCGGGTGATGGAATGGGATGCTGCGTGCTTTTACTGAGCTTCTCGAGAAACCCAGAGGGCTCTTTATTCAAACACTCGACATGTGTTAAAAAGATTCTGAACGATGTTTCTTAGACGAAGTTCTAGTTTTCTTCCTTTCTCGGATTGTTTCGAAAAGGAAGTTGTCCTCCTATACAGAATCGCACAAAATAATAATAATAATAAATATAATAATAATAATAATTATTATTATTATAAATAAATGGTACTTAAGAACAGCTGCGCTAAAATATACTGGGATCGGTCAATTAGAACGGATTTGACAATTTTAGCTAACATAACAGACATCATGTATATGGAGAGGCACAAGAGGTGTGCGTTTTTAATTGATGTGAATATTCCGCTTAATCAAAACCTAAGGACAACTCAAGCACGAAAAATCAATAAGTATGCAGCATTGGCTGAATAATTGAAAGATTTATTCCATCAGGAGTCCGTCAAAATTGTTCCTCTTGTGATATCTGCAACTGGGATAGAGCCTAAGATCCAGAAGAGTGATTTAATCAATTTGAACAATTTGGGTTCTTGGTACCTAAGATACAAAAGTTCGTTTCGTTGAACACGTGTCACATAGTTTTCACTATGCAAACGAAGAAGGACTGTTCATAGTTAGAAAGTCTGTATCTCCGTCATAACAGTATTTATTGTAAGGTACCTGGCAAAATGTCTGCATTACAATCAGCCGTTCTATTATAATGTAAAAAGGATGATGATGATAATAATAATAATAATAATAATAATCAACAATGATTCTTTACAAAATTCGACAATATGAAAGTTAATAGTGTTATACTCATGTTAAACATGCCGTACATGTTGATCTCAGAATCATTCATACTACCATAAAATTATTAATTTTTAAAGAAACATTTATGTGTTCATAATGCTTTATACCATCTCAGTATTATTTAACTTGAAATATTGGAAGTATTTTGAGATCTAGAGACTATTGTTAGAGAAGTGCAGTGGTTCAATGTAGCCACGCCCCTGTGTCATTTGACTTGAATTTTGAAAACTAAAAGATTAAAAGTCAATTCTCTGCATTTATAGAATTACAAAAACCATATTGATACTATGCATCACAAAAGAAAAATTGCGATACAAGTGCTGTAAATAAGCAATTTTTCAACGAAGCAATTTAGTGAAACAGAATTTTCCTTTCAGAAACGGAGAAATCACATTACATTCTTTTTTCTTTCTTTTTTTTGCTTTTATACAAATTGATTCAATAAGCAGATAAATCCTAAATGGTTTAAGAAGAGCAGTTTTCACTATGAAGTCATAACGTAAAGCTAGCATTTTAGCTGCAAAGAAATAAGTGCTGTTATTTATTTTAGAAATGGAATAATGTGTTTTAGAATTACCTTGAATATCAAGAAAATACATTTAAAATTATAATACTTGAACGAATAACAATAACGTAACAGAATTGCGAATCAAAAAGTGTCCCGGTTTCTTTGTGTATCATATATACAAAGAAACCGGGATGCTTTATTCGCTGCGCTGCAAGACCCCATCTTGACAAATCACCTAATCACACTTTAAATTGTATTAGCAGTGTTATGGCGCGAACGTTAATTGTTCAAATTCAATACACGTTTTATCGATGTGTTCTTGTTCTGGGTCTTATCAGTGTCGATGGCTGTATTATTTCTGCGTTAACTGAAGTCAAATTGCCAACTATTAACAAAACTTGGAAATATTCACCAAAGTAGTGCTAATTAATTGACAATTAATTCTACTTTTTTCTACTGGATGAGGAATATTATTTTGGGATTTTAAAACGTGATAATAAACTTAGATTGTCGTTTGACTCTTTCTTTGACAAGGATCGCATTGTCTTCAGTCTTGTGATGCGGCTGCAATATCTGTTAGAACAGTATTTTTCACACCTTTTGGTGAATTATTCTTGTATATGCCCCGTAAAATATTAAGATCTTAACGTCAATACGTTCCAATTTCCAATTTCTATATTTTACTAGATTTTTTCGCTATGTTTAGCCGATACTGTTTCCAGAATATAAAAAAATCCACGTGAATTTCTCCAAATAAGTCCACAGCAATTCAAAGTCAAACAATTCAAAATATTGCGCTGTAACGGGGCCTGATCAGTCTAACGGATATGATACCTCAAACGATTCGATGAAACGAAAACTGACTAAAATATGAGAGTTCATATTATCTATTGGAAGCAAACCAGGTTAGTCGACTATGTTGGGATACCAGTAATCCAACATTGAATTGATGAAAATCTTCCAAATAATCCTGATTGTAGATGAACATGGAGTAGATCACAGATGACTCCAGAGGTAACGAAAGTATTTGATTTTAATTTCAAATTCACTTTTAATTAGAAAAATGAATTTAATTTTTTCTTAATTAATAAATAGATTTAATAAACAATTTGTAATTTTTGTGTGTAACCAAAGTATGATTTTCTGCGGAAATTTAAAATACTCCTTTCACACACAAAACAATTTCAAGATTTAATTGAAAAGGAGTCTGAAAATATGACGCTAAATCCAACCGCTGGAAGGAAATTTCCGTTTAACAGCGTCGCCATACGCCTGAAGAGACTTCGCAATACGCCCAGCGTGAGAGGCAGACTCTCCGTTCCGTTGTACATTGATTCCCCGCCCCATGGCGTCCAGGGACTACGCCTGCCACTGTCTCCGGTCTCTCATTTGACGCCCCCTTAATAATTCCTGGAATGATTGGAGACGGATCTCATCGATATGTGTTCATTACGACGTAACTGGGTTTTGATTTTAAGTCGAATAAGTTTGATCACGAAGTGTTATTTGATTTCGAAATCAATTTTTACTCAGATTACTCGTGCTTTTTCGATGATTCCTGGTACATTTTTCCTGGACTCTGTATATTTTAACGTATACCACTACAAATATATTTTAACGTATACTACATCAATACTATTTATTACTTACTTGTTCATTTTTCCGACGTTGTCCTGGATTCTTAAATTATTATCTAAAATGTGTTAGTTTCTCTATATCTGCTTTTTTGAATTAGAGATGTTTACTATGTTCAGGATAAAAAATCAATTCACGAGGTAAACAAAAAATATGTACAGATCCTACAGTTGTATTTCTATTTTTACGTAATTACGAGTAATTACAAGATCCAGTCCGAAGGAAAATATACTGTATACAGAACGCTCAATAAGTAAAGTTTGTAGTTCAGACCGGTAAATTCTTTGACTTCAATTCTTTTCTTGGTCATGTGAATGAAAACAATAATCGTAATGGCTTTTGTGGAATCTTGCTTCTTCGTTTAAGATTTACATCTACAGGAAATCGACCTAGTTTTATTGGTTTTTCGCACCGGTATTCCTTCTACATTAACCATGCAATGCGTAGCACTTGACAACAATCCTTAAGAAGAGCCTTCAAAATTTTAGATCAATACCCTAGAATTCCCTTTTATTATTATAAATTTAATGAGATAGTACAAAACATTTATTTAGTAAAATGTATTAATAGTAAAAAAGCAGGTGGAAAAATGTATAATATATAACCAAAGTAATATTTTATACGGTATGTTAAGATGTATTTATAAAAAAAGACATGCGTTTGAGATTTACATAAAACACAACGAATATTTTGACACAAATTGCGTAAGTTCAACCGTAATCCAAGGATTCGGAAATCAAATAATGGATAGTTTCCTGAATCTCCATAGTCACATTCTCAATTCTCTACACGTCCCGAGATAAATAAATCATAAATAGTCAGCATATCAACTAGGTTCCGACCTTATCCATTTCAGCTTCAATCAAATGTGAGAGAGGGTGGGTACCTTGAGTTGGAGCGAGAAATCTTACATAATGAGGTTGCTCTCCCAACATAAACGCATAGCGTAATTACCATATAATTATCTGTAATGTTGTTGCTCTCAAAATAGGTAAAAAAATGTATTTGAGGCTCTGATTTGACTTCGTGACATAAAATGTATTGATAGATTGTTTGCTACGATCTGATGAATACATATGAATGCTTATACCTTTGAATGCTTAAATGGTCTGGTAAACAAATATGTATCGTTTAATGAATCTTTATCAAGCTTAGTGAACTTGTCTTTAATGGTCCGGATGGGACAATTCTTTAAATTGAATTTTGACCTGTTACACGAGAAAGAAAACGGGGTTTTCACAAAAATCCTATGCAGGTTTTTGCGTTTTGACGTCACTAAAGTTTGACGGGTGAGTAGATATCTTTTTTGCGAAGATATGTTATGATCAAACCTCGTGACGTGTGAAGTGGCTGGGCAGAGAAAATGAAACTCCCGAGCGACCCAAATTGAGTTCGGTTATTATACTTGTATTTATTCACCAATCTAATGTTATGCCGAGATGTTTGTTTCCACTGAAATGTCGAGTTGTTCCAATTGACTTAAATTTAAGCAGTCATTATTTTTAATCCTCCTTTATATGGAGTTTATTCAGTTTTCTCTCTCTCTCTCTCTTTCAATCTCGTGTATTAATGTTAAGAGGATATTGCTATCTTCTATGCGTACACGTGTTTCAGTTGGAACTATTGCGAAGAGGTAGAATAAAAGCTGAGCAAGTACTGATCCCTGAGGAAGGTTATTTTTAAGCATTCTGGTGACGTTGTTTGCATCCTCTATGAAGATCTTTAAACTTATATTCATTAGTAAGTTGTTAATTAGGTAAACTGTATAACGATATAGTTTTCAGTAGCATTTAAATTATACTCTCCAGCCAAACTGCGTCGTACACAGAGAGCGAACGGAAGGTCACTGAAATTAAAGTCTTCCTCGAATCCGCGTACTGTGTACGAGAATATTGTCAGCGAGAGAACATTGTCAGCTTCCAGGAACCCAGCAGTCGGATTAGAATGGTAGTATTTATGACAGCTCATTCAATATGATTCCAGGAAATACAATGAGAACCAGTATGTGATTTGTGACAGTGTTTAAACCTTTCTGTGTTTCGCAATGGTGACGAAGAAGAAATACGAAATCATCCAAATAACAATATATCGATTTACTGGCAAAATTATTTCCAAATCAAAAGTATTTCTTGACGAAAAATATGGACACCTCATTCATAATTTAAGACAAATTTTATGTTGTAAGGAAAGATATATATTAGCGGAAATTAGGGAAAAATAAATTGTCATTATTCGATTTGTCGTCAAAAAGGAATGCTCAGTTGCATTCTTAAAATAAGTATCTTAATGGTTAAATTAAATAATTAAAGGTTGACACGATAAATAATCTTAAAATAAATTGAATGTTATTCTGCCAATTATTATTTTATTTATCAATTTGATTAAGATGAATAAGAGGGTATAAATTGAAAATGGAAACTATACTAACAAAAATATATAATTAATTCTACTATTTTCAATTAAAACATGAATTACAAGAATATATATTAATGCGCCTGAAATAAATTATTTGTGGGATTTGCGGGTGAATTTATTGAAAGGTTATACTTAAATGCATTTACTTTTAGTACGTCGAACCTTTCAATGGACTAATATATCAAAATTATAATTTAACTATTTATTTAATATATAAAATAAGTTAATACAAGTATATAGTAGATATCAGTTCAATATAACTGTTACTTCGTAGAAAAATTAAACTAATTTTTGAAAAAAAAAATTACCACATACTTTTAAAGATGTTTTTAAGACAAACAAAATTTGTAATTTAAGTTAATCTGTCAAATTATTTTCTATGGCCAAGAGACGATTCAATTGAAACATTAAATAAATGTCTCACTGTTCACTCGAGGAAAGGCATGAAAACAGCTAATATTTCATAGGCGTGTCAGTCAAAGTCTACTGCATTAAATAAAGTCATTATTGCAAAGGGTAACGCAGAAGTGACACATCCCATGTCTCATGTAAGCCGATAGCCACGGTTAGCCATCGGCCTGTCATTAATCTTTCAGGCAGCGCGAGGAGCGATGTGTCTTGAAAGTTTAATTGACTTCGTTATCTTCAGCTCCTGAAAATTAACTTTTAAAAGTTGAAGAAAGTAAGGCGCATTATGAATTCAGAAAAAGGTTCTCTGTCCATACATCGTTCTCAAAGTTGGCCGGAGATGACCTCGCTAGTCATTATTTGCACGAGTGAATTTTGGGAAAAAATTTGATTGTCGAGGTATTAATAGATTGTTGACAGGTGTCATGAAATTATAAAGAAATTATATAAAAAATTATGACATTATGAACTATTAATACTTTTCACTTCTTACTGATAAAAAAGGAATCTAAATATGTATCGATTTTTGTCACAGTAATTAGAAAGACGTTCCAGTTGGTGTGGGTTTTTGCAAAGTAAATTTAATTGTGTGCACGTAAGCGCTAAACTATTATTCTTTTGCACTCTTAATTATAACTTTATACTATGATGACTTATTTGAAAGTAGATTTGTATTTAATAGAATGAAGCTAAAGAATGTACAGTACTCGCGGTAAAGAATATTATTGAGGGAGGAACTTAAAAACCACGTGAATGTCGAGGAGTCAATTCTAGCATGGCGAGATTTCCGACTATTACTCCCGCCATACTGACTTCTATTGAGGCGTCTCGCACAGATACCAAGAAACGTTGAGCACTTTGAGAAAATCGAAAGGTCACATGAGATCAGAATAATTTTTTTTTGACGATGGTAAAATCCATATTATTGTGATTCATTTATTTTATAGAATATATTATTATTTGATTCATTTCACAAAATATTTGAAAATTCTATAAATTATAATTAACTGTTTAAAAAATTGAAATGCCATTTCCTTACATAAAACAAATATCAAAAATTATGACTCTTCAATCTACTGGAAAAAAATTAGAAATGAAGCTTAAAAAGGATACTTCCTTTTTGTATTCTGGTAAGTACATTCCGTTAAAACATTGAAGCTGAAGCAAAATCTGATGATTTTCCAGTGACATAGGACTTGACTTAGTCTTTTGGGATTTACTATTACAAAACTAAATATAGCATAAAGTAACTTTTTAATTACTTATTTCGTGTAGTTCCTATTCCTTAAAAAACTGTAGTCCAAATTATGCCGAAAATAACATGGAATTAAGAATGAATCCTCTGTCTGGGAATTACATACCACCAAATTTTATATCAAAACGTAAAAAATAGTAAATATATTAGTAACCTTTATACTGATGAGTGCTATATAATTTCAAAAAAATATATAATTATATATTTATGAATGCAAATTTGTATTTTCGGACGAACTTCGTGTTATTTTATAATAAAGCGTGGTCGAAACTAGTGTAAAAATAAAATAAAATTTTGGAACTTATCTCTTGAATATAATAAATACTATAGAGTTTTTATCAGTCTAACAAAGTAGTGTAGCCCCTCCGTGGCTCAGGTGGTAGCTCATCACCAGTCATCCGGGGTTCAACTCCCGGTGGGGCCAGAAAAATTTGTAAATTTTTACATTAATGTACCGGTTCACATAGTAGTGACTACTGAAAAGTGAACCCTTGTTCCTGTGTCCTCCTCCTGCTATTATCAATAACTCTTGACTATTACTAACAATTCCTACTAACCCGTCTACGTGGGTCAAGTTGTTGGAAAGCACAGCTAAGCGGCCCACCAACTAACAAAAACCCTACCACCCAACTCCTACCTCCTATCGTTCAACTGTAGATAAACGTCTATGGCACGATACATTTACAAATAATACAATTAAAATACAAAGTAGTGTAATTTCGTGATTTCCGGGAAAGAAAAAACTCAGCTTCAACTTTTCTATCCTGCAAAATGCAAAACATAAATTTGGAAATCGTGACTGAAAATTTCAGCAAACCTGTTTCCTCGAAAGTGCGGCAGCACTCCNATTTCGTGATTTCCGGGAAAGAAAAAACTCAGCTTCAACTTTTCTATCCTGCAAAATGCAAAACATAAATTTGGAAATCGTGACTGAAAATTTCAGCAAACCTGTTTCCTCGAAAGTGCGGCAGCACTCCTTCTAATTACATCGCACTATAGATATCTTGGAACAGAAAGTTTCCATCGCGTGACTGAGTCGACTCAAATGCCATCAAAGTGGCAGTGAAGCGCGCACGTAATCCGGAAGCTTGGCTGGTCATCACGGCTTTCCAACTTCCTCTCTGTTAGCAACGGACAACTCTCTTCCGGTGCGCCCGCCCGTGTGCGACACTCGTTATTAAACAAGCAAGGAAGTTGGGGATGACCGCGCGAAGCAGTGCGTTGGTCCCCATGCAATGTGGTCAGGCGCTCTCGTCGAGATGCAAGAGAACACGAAAGTCAGTATTGACGTATCACGATGCAGTGTGGAAGGAAGCATACACAAGTAGAACAATGGTACAAAGGAATCTATTGATTGTCAAACCAAATGTTCAAGAATCGTGTTATAAATATTACGTAGTATGTATTTGTAATTTGTCGATAAAATTAACATTAAGAAAGCATGTTACGTATGTATCTACTTATTACTAAGAAATAGCAAGATTGGATAAGTGAAAGAATACCACTGAGCTCGTTCATATAGAGTAAGTTATATTTGAATAAAACATGTAAATTTTATTGATTACAGTAAATAAATCTAACGAAGTTCAAACATAAATCATCAAAAATTTGCATTTATCTGTTAAGGAAAGTATTGAAAATATATATTCACTATTTATTCACTATTAAATCAACTCTAAATGGTTCTACGGCCTTAAAACTGCAATAAATCGATTCCACAAAGCCATATAATATCTTGAAAGCAATTCCATCAATTACAATTTGGTCGAATTTATACTTCTTATAAGTTTATACAAATCAATTTTTCCATCCACTTTCGATATTAAATTTTTTTATTGGGGCTTTACGGCTCGCCGACATCGAGGTCATTAGAACCCTAAAAGTTTTGTACATGTAGGGAATATGCTGTTACGCACGAAGGAGAGACAACATGACTCTCCTCGCTTGTGAGAAAGGCACCAGTTGAATTGATAACTCCTGCATGATGGATACTGTTAAGGGTCCTGAGTGTCGACAGTGATGCGGAGGCGTATACAATACTGCCATAATCTACTACAGACCGAACGAGACGAAGAAGGCAAGTGCGGTCTAAGCCTCTGGATGATGCGCTTAAGCAGCGAAGGAGGTTGAGGGAAGAATTACAACGGTATTGTAGTTTTCAAGTGTGATTGCGCCAAGTTAGTGTGCGATCGAATTTGATACCCAAAAACACTGCAGAGTACACGAAAGGAAGACGTTGGTCCCCACGAAAAAGGTCTGTATCATTGTGATCATTGTATTTCCTACAGAAATACATAGAGCATGACTTGGATACAGAAAAACTAAAACCGGAAGACATGCTCCACTCGTGTAAACGTCTAATTAAAAACAATTACAGTTGCCTCTCGATGACCGAGACGTTGCTGGACGAACAATAGGTGGCGAAGACGTCAACGAAGAGACACGCATGTACCGGTTCTCGAACAATTGACGCAATACTATTTTTGGCTATGGTAAAGAGAGAGACGCTCAGGGTTGAGCCATTTGGGACACCGTTTTCGAAAGGATGACTCGATGACAAATGAGTTCCGAGGCGAATTGGGAAAGACCGTTGAGATAAGAAGCTCTCCAGAAACAGAGGAAGACAACCTCGGAATACCCACGACTGCAATGTGCGTAGGATTCCATAACTACAGGTTGTGTCATACGCTTTTTCCAGGTCAGAGAATACAAGCCACAAAGTGTTCTCTTAATACAAACGCTAATGAGATGGTGGATGACTACGTAACAGGGTGGTCCACGGTTGAGCGCTGTTTTCTGAAACCATATTGGATATTGGTCAGAAGGTTTCACGATTGCAGAGATCAAACAAGGCGACGACGATAGATCATTCTTTCTAACAATTTGCAAATGCAGATTGTCTGAGAAAAAGGCAGAAAGAGCGACGGATTAGAACGATCTTTTCCCTCCTACGGAAGTGGAATAATTATGGCTTCACGCCATTGAGCAGGGTCGGTATTCTCATTCCAAATATAGTTTAAAAATTTGGAAGGAATTTCATTATTTTCTCTGGAAGACGTTTTAGCATCGCGTTATATATTCGATCAGGACAAGCGGCTGTATCTTTCGAAGACGCAAGGGAAGATGTTGGCTCCGTCATTAAGAAATGAATGTTATATTCCTCTCCTCTGCAACTGGAAAAGTCTAAGCAACACTTTTCCGCGCGAGTTTTCTACTGGAGAAACGATGAAGGAAAATATGAGGACTTAGATACTCTTTCATAGTGCGATGCAAGTTCCTCAGCGAATACATTGGGTGAATTTTGAAGCTGTCCAATTACATATAGACCGGGGATAGAGAAAGAGGACCACGAACGATTTTTCCTTTGATGACTATAAAATCAGACTCTGCTGCGGTCCCCTCCCCGGGAGAGTCACCGTGATCATTGCTGGAATGATCACTCTCGGACATAAGAAGTTCAGTATTTCTGCAACTCGAACGTCGGCAACTACGGGAAGTTGAGCGAACAACATTGGAATCTGACTTTAAAGAGATAGGTCTACCGGACATTTTGATGTGACAAGTTCTCTACCCCAAGATGGACTTCGGGGGGATCTTGGATTGGCGGACTTTGGTTCCGTGAAGGACGTGATTGGTGAAGATGGTGTTGATTGTGCCGTTGAGTTCGATGTTTTCGTTGAGGTCGATGTTGACGTGATTGTTGATATTGATTTTTTTATTTGCTTTAGATTTTGTTGGGATAATTGTTTTGCATTCCGCATTAGGCTCTTTGAAAGCGACAGTGTCATTCAAGGATGCCTGTACTCCATTGTCACACATGTGTGGTTTCATCACTTCTTCTAAATCCACCTGACAGGCAAAGAAAGCTTTAGGTGGTTTTGAAGTGTTTACAGCTGATGCAAAGGTTTTAACCATGCTAACTGGATATTTTATGAGGTAGTGACGCCTTGCCTCAGGGAAAGATATCCTTTCAGTAATTCGAATCCTTTTGTTCTATTTTTCCTTCAGATATTTCGTACATGTGTTAGAATTGGAGGGGTGACTCTCCTTACAATTAACACAGCACTGAGGCGACGGGCAAGGTGACGACTCGTGAAATGACTTGACGCAATTTGCGCAAACATCGCATGACGATTTACATGATGTGTGACCGAACCTGTGACTCTTGAAGCACCGCAGATGGTTCTGCACATATCGCCGGACACACAGTGAATAATATCTGCAGTGTATGGTTTCCAGATAAAACGGAAGATCGAATGTCAGAACCTGTGTGGAGGTGGTAACAAACTGTCTCTGTACCTTTCTTCTGATTCTGTGAATATTAACTTCGCCTTTGTGTTCAAAAAATGCCTAGTTTTTCTTTAGTTTATTGTGCAAAGTCATCGAGATTGACGACACCTTTGCACAAGTTTAAGAAGGGATGAATGCTCACTATGATCTTTAAGCCAGCAATAGTCTTCATCGAACCGGATAAATTCAACAGTATAACCTACTAATCACCTTTTCCTAGAGGAAAAAGGCAGGTTTGTGTTTTTCGCCATGCGCATGAGTTTTATTTCATCCCCGTGTTCACCACCCACCACGGAGTCCAGGAAGGGGACACCTACCACAAGGTCCCCATCACAAGGGGACTGGAGTGCCAGGGCTGACGCGGAAACAGCGGGGACACGCAATCAAGGGTTGCTCCAACCTCGCCAATCAGGGGAAAGAACCCCCTGCCCGCCCCCCCCCCCTCCCTGGAGTTCAGTCGAAGACCTAGTCTGAGACGATGGGTCGGGGTGGGTTACCCCCGATCGCAAGTCTAGAAGAGACCGAGACCGAAGATAGCGTGTAGGATGCCACATACAAACAAATTTGCATGGACCCCTCAACTCACCAGGACACCCATTCCCTCCAACACGGGGTGCCATGCACGGTAAACACATGGGTGAGCGTTCAGTACACAGGGAAGGTGTAACGTTGGCGCCAGGACATGCCATCAACTTGTGAAATATTAATAGTTCGTTGTATTTTACAAGCCGGATGCTGTTAAGAATATTACAATAAGTGGCCGGTCAGCGCTAAGACGGACGTGCGACGAGCTTTTCCGTATGGAGGTATTGTTCGAACGAACACCTTTCAGTTTTAAGGAAAGTACGTACCAGTGTATTCGAAGAATGCAGCCGGCGACGTTGACCCACTGGAATTCAGGAGTACCTAAATTAAAGACGAATTCTACGAAGAAATGAATGAAGTACGAAAAGGGTGTTTGCGAAGCGCCTAGGTGACGCTATTGGCGATTCTCTACGGCGCATCCTCTGCATTCCGAGAAGCCAAAGGGGTGACACAAAAAGAGTGCTTGCACGGTGGTGGCGAAGGCGTGGTTATTTGCTGGTCACGTGACGTCTGGTACAGTATATTTTGGGAGGAGTGAAGCTCCTCAGGGATGCTTTACAAAGGAACGTAGAGATCCGTCAGCACGGACAAGTGACTGAACTAAGTCTAGGTCGCGGAGACCAGATGTTTGTTAAGGCTGCTGCGGTAGTCTTAATGAACTCATTACTAGGAGCGACGGTCGTAACTAGTATCAGTTAGTTGTTGGGGAAAACAACTTGTCTTTTCGAAGGATCAGATAACTTGAGGGTTTTTACAATTTAGTTGTCTTCAACTATATTTAACCAAGTGTAAACAATGCTCTCTGACAGCATTATTTGTGTAATAACAGATTATTAGATGTATTAAGGGAGTTTGTATCTGTTGTAAATTCAGATTTATAGTTAATTTGTAATAAATCAATATTTATTGTTATTACACGTGTGTTTGGTTGCTCGGGAAACCGTGCTGGTGGCAGCGAAAAAAAACTACCATAGGGATTTTGGTATTTATGTGGATCCCGCTTCTACCAAAGAAATAATAACAACACATCAGGGTTTGAGGTGTGATGTTACAGAAAGCCAGTAAAGAAGATAGCGATATAAGTAAAAAAATAGGTAAATAGGAGAAAAGAAAAGTAAAAGAAAGAAATACTTGAGTGTCTTCTCTGTATCCCACCGTCAGAACGTGGGCCGATTCACATCGCTATTAAAGTAAAATTTCACTTCAATTAACTCGATATTATCTTCTCATTCAAAATTTAACCAAGAGAGCATACAAAGCACCTGGATGTTGTAAACATGAATTGATATAAGGTCTGAGTTGATTTTGCTATTTATTTGTGTCAAAAGATTTTGAAATTTCCTCATGAAATAATAGCGTTTTAAAAATGTTTGCCAGATTTGATCAAAGTATGACAAATGTTTGCCAGATTTGATCAAAGTATGACAAAGTTTGACAAAAGTATTGCCACAAGTGTCAAATGTATTGTCACAAGATGAATTTAAGGGTTTAATGGTGAAGATAACAAACATTAAAAACATGACCTTAGCTTTGTATGAGTACTCCAAAATCTTTCTTCTCGTATGTTAGGTATCAATGTTGGTGTTTCATCGAATTGATCAAACGCTTCTTACAATTAGCCAATGTTCATAATTAGACAGCTGACGCTTTGTCTAATTGGTAAAAAGTATGATACAAAAGGGATTGATATAATTCTGTCATGTAAGAAGATGTATATAAGACAATGCGTAATTGACAAAGCAGAAACTTTTTTGACAGTGTTATAGAATTATCTCTCAACTCAATACAATTGACAAACTGTTTCTTCTCTCGATACCTGTTTGCCGCCACAAAAATGAATTCTGAATATTAACACCCTTCTTAACTCTGGGTTTCCCAACCATTCAATTATTCGCACTAACATTAACGAAGTTATTAGAAGAGTGCGGCTACATTTGGTAGAAATAAATTTGATGTGAGCGTCACCGCATTTCTCTAGTTAGATCGCAGGACAAATGAAAAAAGTGTTCCTGTTAGCGGGGGATATTACAGTTCACACGTAGCGCGAATTTGACAGAAAGGACCCTTTCACAAATCCATTTCCGATTATTTAGGTGCAATTAAAGGTTCGTTAGGAACATTCGTGACAAATTAGTAATTAGAGTTTTGACATTGTTATGAATTGAACCCTAGAAGTATATGAATTAAGTAAATTTTAGTTTTATTGCGTGACAGTGTTTTAGGATTTTATTACGCTATATGATTTTACAGGATAAAATTATGAGCACTGTATACTTATAAACACACAAGAATTGTTTTATGTGCGATTTGTGAAATAATGATACTTGTACAAATAATCCATACATTTTTCCCTCAATGACTTCTGTGAGCCAAAAACTGAAAAATACGAGTATCAGACTGAATTTTCAAATTCAAAAATTATAAATAATATTTTTGTACATGGAGAGCAACATTGTTTATGACAATACTTACTCACCAAAGCAACAGAACCGACTCAGGACACACGAAACACATTATTTTCGTTTGATTCATTTTTTCACGAGAATCATATTATCTTTACTCCCTTTAGACGGCCTGGTGGAACAGTATTTTCCGCAGTTGTTGTTGAATTATTCTTTTAAATACCGCGCAAGATATGAAAATCTTAACGTCATTGCATTGCTATTCTCATTCGTTCGTTATCTTTTTTCGTTTCACGTTATCAAAAATTATAAGCTCATGAAAGTTTCTCCACATAAGTCCATAGTAATTAAAAAATTCATCGTCACTAAATAGGAAATAGCTCTATATATCAATTATAACAGTTTTAGAAGATACTCAAACCTACTCGCTCTGACGGATATTATACCCTAAGCAATAAAGTTCTTAAATTTTGAGAATGAAAAAACAAAAAATTGATCAATGTTGGAAGTGCCAGCTATTATCCCTCCCCTTAGATTTTACAACGCAATCAACAACAGAAACCCCTTTAGAAAAATGGAATAAATTCAACAAGGAAAGAAAAAGAAGAAATAATGCGAGATGAAAATTCGTTGCAACACTGACAATTGAGGCGTAAAAACGAAGACGTCAGGGCTGTTTCTGGTAGCAAGGTCGTGGCTACCATGACGCGACAGTATTAGAAGCTGGGCTGTATATTGGACACACGTCGAGGAATGTCCCACGGGAGCTTGGCGTCGACGCACGCAGGCATTGCCACGGAGGCGGAAGAAGAAACAGCGATGGAATTGAGGAGTTTGAAATACGAAGCACAGAGAAGAAAAGATAGTGGAAGGAAAAGGAATCACTGCATTTGCTTTTTAAATACGGCGTATGGCTAGAGGAAATGGTGAGAGTAATGCAAAAGTAAATTTGAAATCTTGTCATTCTAAAAGTGGAAAAAAAATTCACGTTTGAAAAAGAAAAAAACATTTTATTTGTTATCGTATTTTGACGACTGATTGCAGAAGTGGTTCGGAAAATTGGAAGCAAAGAAAAATGTAGAAGAATGGGCATGTTAGTCCGCTATTTAACAGAATTTTGAAATGATTAACAGATCATTTATAAAGTATGATCAGAAATCAAGAAAAAAGGTTATAGAAACCAGTAGATGATGGAATGTTTTCTACATATACTACTTCCATCCATTTCTTAAATTATATCAGTGAAATGTAATATATGATCTTAATAGGACTATATATTTAACAGGTATAATATATTTGACAGGTAAATAATATATGTAAACTGTTATTTTGCTATCTAACTGAGGTCGTATAATATATTTTTTTAAAAAAGGAATATGGATTTATAATAGCATGTGATAATCACGATGAGCAATGATCACGACGAGCAATGAAGGGTTGGGTTTGCGTCCGATATAGGATTAGAGACGAGGGTGCAGCGTAGAAGGAGACTGACGCATGAAACGAAAATTGAAAGCGCTGAAGGAAACAGTCCCTCAGAGCTACAGCCCAGTGAGTGGTTTCCTAGTTCACAACATGTGTCTGTTCGGCGAAGTGACGTCTATTTTCTCGCATCAACGCATTCGAACGGATTGAAACAGGCTTTAAAAACTGCTGTTTTCCGCATTCATGTTCTATATCACAAACACGCACTAATATCTGTCTCTTATACACATCTCGTCACCGCATTTCTCTAGTTNAAGGCGCATCCTGGTTACAAAGTACGCAACACAAAACCATTTGATTGGGTATTAAAGTGAAACAATTTTGAAAATCGTAAATGCACTTTTTACATATCGACATGTAAATTTCTCCGTGATGTAAGTGTTCCTCCACCATCTAGACTGAATGTAAATAATAAATAAACATAAACAATTCTTCAAATTCTGTAGAAAATTGTAAATGATGTGTAAACCGTGAAAAATAATTCATTTGGTTTAACTTCCGTGTATGGAAATTTTATAATTGTTCCAACGTTTCGTATTGTAGTTTTCATGTATTAAAAAAAATTATAGAAAATTCTGATATTATTCCTTAGTTTACAAGTGTTTGTGTTAATAACGCTGCTCAACAAAGCTTTTATTTAATCTCACATTTTTATACAAAACGTTTCGGTTTCTTACTATGCAATCTTACAGTATCACTAACCTTTAATTAAAATATATAAACTTCCAAATTACTCAAGAATTCATATAAATTACACATTTCATATGTATTATAGTACATGCCACATTGAAGTATGGGGGTTAAATATTACATCTTCTGTGAAGTAACAAGCAAGGACAATCCCGGTGCCGCAATTTAAGCTATCAAGGTTATTCTGCAATGGTGCAAATTAGTTATGATATTCTCGTAACGCCAAACTTAAATACAGTCATAAAATGCATTAATTATGTTGAGTTCTTACTAATATATAATGATGACTCCGTATAATACATGATAATATATATATATATTATTACACCAAACAATTTAAACTGTTCATCACCACATATAAATTGGTTTTTAAATTATTGCATTTATAGTTTTTAAGTCATACAATAATAAACTTTATTTTCTTTATTTCAATCCTACCACAACCGCATTAAGTATAATTTCTTCCTTAGAATTATACCTGTCTGAAGAAGTTAACGTCACTGCCATAGAATTATGACCTGTCTGAAGAAGTTAACGTCAAAAACAGATCATGTTTCATACTATTCTCGTCCATGTAACTGGAAACAACGTGAATTGTACTTTTGTGAACAGTTGTTCGGTGAAAAGTATATTATTGTTCCATTAACGTAGTATCAAATACCATTCATTTTTGATATTTCAATTCTGATATTATAATAACAATAAATCACCTCTTTTTTACCAGTTACAATAAATAAAATGCACTCAATAAATTTTTGAAAGGTGGTCCATTAGTCTCGCATTTACGTGTTCAATGTTTTACGGGAATGAGAGTAAAATGTTTTCTGAGGTAGAACAATTGACGACGAACTGGAATGAAATTAGGAACACTGAAAGGAATGTGAGATTGAACTATCGTGAAAGTCAGCCCAACGTCTAAAACATTGATATATAATATTACTCTGCATTCCGTATCCTAATATGAAAAGGTGAATGTATTTTAGTAGTTTTAGAAATCATTTACTCTATATTTGATTTTAACATAAATTCTGAAAAATTATTGACTAGTGAGAAGAAAGACTGTAGTTCCAAAATAAAACTTTTCCTCTCACGCCTCATTCCTTTTGGGAACATGAGATAAATTTATTAACAATTAGATAATTAATAAGAGAGCAGTAGATATCAAGTTGCTGCAAGGTATAGTTGGCGCAATCAGTTGGCGAAGTCGGCAAGAGTCCATCTTTTAACTCTTTGCGAACATCGTTTAACTGTCAGGCATATCACGTTCCTCACGTCGTAGATCTTCGGCCAAGTCGTAGATCTTCGATGCCACATTAAAACAGCTGCTTTCGATTGTCACTGAGGTTATCTCTTGATGGCATATTGTCAGTCTCTGGATTAAACGTGGGTGTTATTAGCCGCAAACGGAAGCGCACGTGGACCGAAGAGCCTTCCGGGAATTACTCCATGCTTTCAGATTTTTGTGAAAGTACCAACCCCTGGCCAAGAAAGAATCAGAGGATCACTTCGGAGTGTGCGATGACTGTAAGGTAATTTTTCTGTTTGCGTTGTGAGTGTCGTTTCTTCGTCTGTTCGCTTTTTACCTTGCCCGTGATTATTGTTGGTGAAGATTTTTTCACTTTTGGCAATCGTGACAAGCCTTTTGAAAATCTGGGCAAAGTGTTAGCTGGCAGTGAGTGAAGGTGGATTATCTCTGTGGACTTGAAGGTAAGTCTTTCCTTCAAATTTACGCAGCACAACACTTGAGCACGATTGCGCACTACCTAACTCACGATGGCTGACTCACAAAACGTCAAGAAGCGAAGAGGAATCTGTTCTGTCTTTACTAAAGGGTTGACCAAATTGAACGAGGCCCTCGATGGTAAAACTTCACCCAAAGTAGAGGATATAGCCGCGTATTTTGCCATCCTCGAACTCGATGGTATAATCCTGGAGAACATGTACTGCTATAAACCATCTGCAGATTCAGACGATGCTATTTCAGCTGAGCTCTCCTATGCTGACGAGTATAGCTGGAAATTCCTTTCTGTAAAAGTTAGGGTACATTCGTTCGTTCACTCGCCATCCGTCTTCCCCGGTCATGCTTGTAGTAAAGGTCGATATGACCCACGAAACCCGCGCTCTCTCAGGCTGCCAAAATGGAGCTCGTAAAAATTCGAGGGAAACACTTCGGAATGTAATTTCTGGGCTCAATTTTCTAAATTGAATCTAACGACACCCTTACGAACCAACAGAAATTTCAATATCTTCGACAAGCTAATGTTACCCAATCACGCGCACGCATCGTTGTCGACAGCTTCCCTGTTTCGGCTGATAACTACCAGAAGGCTGTGGAGGCGCTGAAGGAGGTTTTGGGCGTGAGGACTTGTTGGTGAAGTATTACATCCGCCAAATGCTCAAACTCGTTACAGGGCGTAATGACATTAAACTTTCCTCGTTGTATGACAAATTGGTCACTCAACTGCATGCTCTTGAGACTTTGAAGATAGTTTCTGATAATTACCCAGCAATTTTGTTCTCATTTATCGAATCTGGTATTCCATTTGACACATTGTAAATCAGGCAGTGACCATTCTGCTCCTCTCCAGACCCAAATGACCAGTCTCCTGAAGTTCTTGAAGAGGGAAGTCGAGGCAGAGAAACGTGTGATTATGGTTTGTCCTGGAACGAGGGAAGAAACCAAATCTTCAAAAAGAAGGCCTGCACATGTTTGTAGGACGGAACTCCAGGCACCCGCTGCAGATTTATCCAATACTAATCTCCCTGACTTGAAGTGCATTTTTTGTAGTTAGAAACATGACTGTTGTCTGTCGCAAAGCGCAGGCCATGTCGCCCAGCCAACGGGCAGAGTTGTTGACCAAGACTCGAGCGAGCTTCGCATGTGCTCAGTTGAATCACCCTGCTAGGAAATATAGGGCCAAGTGTAGCGCCTGGGAGGGGAGGCATATCAAGCAATTGTGCCCCTGTCCAAGACCTGATCAAGACATTGTTTCAGACGGAGAAGTCCCAAACAGAAGACTGAAGGAATCTTCACTCCTCTCTGTAAACCACAGCTTGGCTGTTGCAACTTCTCAGAGTGATGAGGTCTTCGTGCAAACATTGGCAACCATCGTGCACAATGGGAATTTCCAAGGTAAAGTCCGCGTATTGAGTCACAGTGGTTCGTAAAGGTCATATGTCATCAACGCTTTGGCAAAAGAACTTGGCTATCAGCCAGAGGGTGAACAGAGTCTTGTACATTCTATGTTTCATGACAGTAGACTTGGACTGGATAAATATACCTGCTACAAGATCCGTCTTAAGAGCCTAACTAACGATTATTCTCGTAATTTTACAGCCCTCCCCCAAGAGAAAATTGTCTAGTTCATTCCCATGTTGACTACAACGGGAATCAGGGAAGACCTTGACCAAAAGAATATGCAGCTTGTTCGAGACATCTCAGGCCCTATTGACGCACTCATTGACGCCGATATTGCTGGTAAGATATGGACTGGTAACGGGAAAATACTGTCATCTGAAGTTGAGGCAGTAGAGACCCTTTTCGGATGGACACACATTGGACAGAGTAATAATGTGGAAGAGCCGTTGATCCCATGCCTTGCCACAACCTATACAATGACTACAACCAATGCAGGGGATGTTACTGATTTGTGGAAAATGGAGTCCATTGGCATCTGCGACCCTGTGGAAAAAGAGACCGCAATGAGCGTCGAGCTACAGCCATGGATATTTCAGAACACAGTGTATTTCATCTAAGGCCGTTATCGAGTGCGTCTACCCTGGGTTGAGATGATGGATGATCTTCCTTCAAATCGTGGAATGGCTAGAGTGCGCCTCAACCATCTCACTGGGAAGATGATAGCCAAGAGCCAACTCTTTCACGAATTCAAACAGGTCTTCAGAGAATGGGTTTGTATGAACATTATGGAGAAAGCGTCTGATGGACTAGAGCATGATCTTCCACATCCACCATTAGTGAAATAATCCAAATCTACAACCAAGGTTCGGCCAGTTTTTGACGCGTCTGCCAAGACCGCTGGTCACCCACCTCTTAATGACTGTTTGTAATGTGGTCGTAATCTGATAGAGTTGATTTCTGACACTTTGCTAAGATTTCGGGAGAAGAGGTTTTGTGTTTTCGCAGACGTAAAAAAGGCGTTCTGCCAAATTGAAGTCCACCCAAATGATCGAAACCATCTGAAGTTCCTTTTGTGGAGTGATGACGAGGAGGAACCAGGCAATGGTACACCAGAGCCTGATGAATAGAAGCGTCAAATGATTGCACTCAGATATGCAAGAGTGGCTTTCGGGGGTTAACGTGCAGTCCTTTCCTGCTTGCAGCAGTGTTTGAACATCATCTTGACCAACTGATTGCCAAGGCTTGTGAACAGAAAGTTGGATGGTTGCGAATTATGAAACATTGCTTCTACGTGGGCAATCTGGCAGTGAGTCTCGANACAGAAAGTTGGATGGTTGCGAATTATGAAACATTGCTTCTACGTGGGCAATCTGGCAGTGAGTCTCGAAAGTCTCAGGATTTGGGCGAGTTTTAAGCCTTTGCGACCGAGGCAATGGCACAAGGAGGATTCAATCTCAGAGGGTGGGAGCATACTGGTGACAAGAACCCAAAGCCTGTGACCTCTTTTCTAGGGATGAAATGGAATCGCCAGGAGTACACTTTTGACCTCAATGGATTGGTGGGAGAAGTGGACGCTGCCAAGTGCTTTCATCAAACGCTGTTTTCTCGATGGCACAACGGATCTACGACCTTACTTGTTTCTGTATCTCGAATTGTTGATTACACTGAATCTCAAATGGTTGATGCAAAGACTTTGGAATAAGAAAATTGACTGCGATGACTGGACAATGAAGATATATACAAATTAGAGGAAATTTTGTGTAAAATGTCGTTACTGAAGGGAGTAGTAATTGGGGGTTCTCGCAATCAATCTCTTCATCTCTTCACCGATGCGAGCTCCAAGGCGTACGAAGCTTGTGAGTTTCTGCGTAGTGAATTAGATGATCGAGAGGTGTATGTGTCATTGGTAGCAACTAGATCCCGGAAACTATACCAAGGTTGGAACTGATGGGAGTGGCCATAGGAATGCGCCTGATAAAATCTGTTCAGGAGGTTCTGAGTTCGACCACCCTTCCTGTCTGCGTGTGGTGTCACTCAAGCACTGTACTGGCTTGGATTCAACGCCAGGAGGAGTGGAGTGTCTTCGTGAGAAACCGCGTCAAGGAGATACGTGAACTTAGCTCCCATGTGACTTGGCGTCATGTACCAGGGTACCTCAATCCTGCTGATTTGCAATCAATCTGGGTGCTCAGTTGAACTGCTTATCAGACTCAAATGGTGGGAAGGACCCGCTTAGCTGAAGTTCAGTGAGGAAAAATGGCCTCAGTCTCACTGCACATATTTGGAAGATGATGTTGGGACAGAAAATTTGAAGGAAGCTACCCAAGTCAACATCATGCTGTCGGGGACTATAGACCATAGTTGGATGTACAAGTATTTTTCGAAGTATGAAAAGATTGTCCGCATGGTTGAATGGATACAGCGCTTCAGTGAGAACTCAGGAGGAGGACTTCAAAGGAATGGGGAACTCTTTGTTGAGGAATTGAGGACTGCCAAGTTACTAGTCTGCCGCCTGGTGCAAGAGTAAACCTTCTCATCACTGTCAGACAAGAGACTTCGTGATCTTCGTCCGTTCAAAGATGAGATAGGCATCATACGCCTTAAGACAAAGATTACTGAAACGGAAGATAATGATTATTTTACCAATTGCGTTGCCTCATGACCATCCCATAGTTCAGCGGATGGTCTATGATCGACACTGTAGGCTGAAATACAATGGGGCTCAAACGCTCTGGTGTCAAACCTAGTCAGTGTTTCTGAGTTGTAAAAGGACGTCAGCTCACTCGTAAAATTGTTAAAAACTGCGTCGTCTATCGTCGACTCCCAGCAAATGTTTTGATATCGAGTCTCCACCATTACCACATGCTCGTGTGTCCGATGCGGCTATATTTGAGGTGTGAGGCGTCGATTATGCAGGCCCTCTCTGCCTTCGAGATGGCCAGAAGGTGTGGATATCACTGTTCACGTGTGGTGATTCCGTGCTGTACATATAGAATTTGTGATTTCACTGAGCGCTGAAGTTTTCCTGCTTGCTCTCCGCCGCTTCATAGCTCGCAGGGGACGACCCTAGATCATGTATTCGGACAATGCAACCTGTTTTCAAGGCGCCAACAATGCCTTTGCTGCCATTTACTGGTCAGAAATATCGAATTATTGCTCAATTGATCGAATTGACTCGAGATTTAATCCCACTACATCAGCATGGTGGGGTGTTTTTTTTTTTTTTTTTNAGAATACTGCGCCGTGTTCTTGGAAGGGCTGCTCTAAATTTAGAGTACTTGTACACCACCATTTGCAACTGTGAGAGTATGGTGAATGCGAGACCAATCACTATTGAGTCGGAATGCAATGGTTATCCCGTGGCCTTGACTCCAGCATTTTTTCTGCAAGAAATCCGGACATCACATACTCCTAATTGTGATGCCACTAATAAAGAAAGTCTTGATCGCCGCCTACTATATCGCTAATCTCAGAAGAACGAGCTTCGTACAAGGTTTGCGCAGAGTACCTTGGGACCCACAGGTGGTCGCAGCGTGGGGAAAACTCGGTAACCATCAGTCGGTGAGATAGTCCTGGTAAGTTCTGATGACACCAAGTGATTCGGTTGTCCTATGGCTCGAATCGAAGAAGTTATCCGTGGTAAAGATGGACTCATCCGAGTAGTCCAACTGAAGACTGCTCAGGGAACCCTGATCAGGCCTCTGCAAAGGGTGTTCCCGTTGGAAGTTGAGGTGACGCCCCGCTTTCAACCTGATGACATGGACCTTGCTGATGCCCCTGCCACACCCATCAAGGACCCTGGTGATGCATCTGACATCGAGGAGTGCCCTGCTGAAGGAACCGTTTCAGAGCCTCACATTATTCGTCATGGCCGTGCTGTCAAGGTTCTTCAGAGACTGGATTTGTGTATTCTCTGACCAATGCGTAGCCAATAATTTCCTACCAGAAATTAGGTGGGAGAATGTCAGAACTATCCGTCAAGTGCTGCACTCTTAGCGTAGTTTTAAAAGATATTTTTTCGGGGGTTTATGTTGCCACCCTGTTTGTGACGTTGTGTTGGGAGCGATGCCTAGTGGAGTGATCGGGAACGTTGGGTACTTTTGTTTGTTTTATGATCTTTTCTGCACGAGTTGTAGTTTTTTTCACCTTGCGTCGATTTTTTTACAAATTCTCGAATCGTTCGCACTTTTTGCCGTCACGAATCGTTCGCACCTTTCGCGGCTGGTTGTTACATTCAAGTATATTTTATTGTAAGTTGTAAACAAAAGCACGTGTACTGTGAGGTGTCGTTTTTTCCTACGTTCACCTTTTCCCTTGCCCGTGGTTATTGTTGGTGAAGATTTTTTTCACACGTAGTATAAGATAGGAAATAAGCCATGAATGATCCAGTTTGATAATTCTCCGTTATTTTATTAAGTTACCAAATTCAACGACTCTTAATCGACAAATGATTGCGTCAGATGAATTTCTTATAACTTGATAATAATGATAGACGTTAATAGGTCTACTATTCTCAGTTTTTGCTTTAAACACCACAACCAACAAAGACCTTCTACAAATATTATAAACTTACACTGCAGTATTAAATGTGGATAGAACCCTCTCTCCTTGTTATAATCGAGATAAACGAGAAAAATTCTTCATTTTCATTACCATCATTACATATTTTAATTTTCGACATTTAACTTACAAAATTGATATATTTTTCGGACTATAAATCATGACTTCTTAAAAAATATATTATATCACATTTACTGTACATCTATTATATCAAAATAACTATTCAGTATTTTCGAATATTTAGATTCAATAATCGTGTTATTTATTAAAATAATTGGGATTATCTAAGTAAATTCATTTTTATCATTTAAACATCGTCAACAAAAAAGTAAAAACCAGTTCAATGAGAAAATTTAAATAATTTTTTGATACCATACTGAATTTTTTTTTCAATATAGAGGTTATTTAGTTACCCGGTGAAATTTTTTATTTTGATGTTTGCTCGCTGAGCTCCTGTGACGGACTCTAGTGGTTGAACATAATACGGCCGTTACGTACGTGACGCTCCGCATTCGTAGATAGTGCCTCAGATGACAATTTGTGTGACGTGCAGTTCGTGGTCATTCCTTTCCATAATGACAATTTAGTGCACGATGAACATTATTCTGCTGATTTTTATCTTATATAAGCGAATTACGTGAATAAAGAAATCAATTTGGAATTGAATTGATTCAATTCGCATAACAAAAATAAACCATTGAATAGCGAAAACTAGGTATGTGAATTTATCAAACTTTGGTTTTGTATAAGTGTTATGCAATTAACGGAATTTCGGATGTTCATTTAAATGTTTTGGTTTGTGATTTCAGTGGTTTCATTAACTCCTCCACTTTTTAGTCATATTTTGGTAACTTGGATTTACATTCTAAAAATATAACATTACATTCATTATTGCCTAGGATTAATTATTTATTTCCCATTTTGTTATAATGGCTTCAAGTTTTCTGAAAATATTCTGAAGAATTAGGCAATTTCAGTTCATCGAAAGATATTGTGAATATCATGAAATGTGTTTAGAATTAATTGTCATTGATTTGATGTATATTTTGAGTTAGCATTGTACCTTGCGTCTCAATTCTGTTGTTCGAGATTTATGTTTATTGTCTGTTCCTCCTTTCTAATTAAAAAATGTATTAGAGCATATAAACGTATAACGAAATAACCCATATCCCTTCTAAGCTACCTCTCTTTTAGATTATCAACCCAATTATTAAGGTGAGACGAGGGAACAAAAAAATAAAAGGATTTTCACATTTAGTTGACAGAAAATACTCCCGAGAAACATACATTGCATTGCAATCCAATATTGTTTTATTGTAATTTTTTATAAAATACTTCTTGTTACTTTTGTTTTCAAGTTATGATGAGGAAATGAGGTATCAAGACAATGCCCGCAATTTGAAACATAAAGAAATATTTTTTTAAATAAAGCTATAAACGGTTTTGACATCTCAATGACACATATGCACAAATCACATGGAAATAATAGTTTTACTCGAGTATTAGAAAACGATGGTTAATTTTCTGCCCACCGTTCTGAAGAATATAAACTGTACAAGGTACCTCTGGAAGAATGGGAGATGAAAAAATGAAATTAACAGGCGAAAGTTCAGAATTGTCGCGTATCTAGGATTGTATAATGTAATAGAAAACCTTATGCAATATTTTTCTGCAATATGACAAGCAGGCTTTTGAAAAGAAAAAGAATCGTGTCAAAAGAAATGTAAAACATTCGCGAAATGTTGTAACAAAATTATTTTATTAAGAGAAGTTAGGAGGAAAATTACAGAGTAATTTTTTAACTTTATTATCATTATAAATTGTTATAAATAAGAAACAAATAGTGAGTGTGATACTATGACTAAAAGCTCCGTGATGTCAATGTTTGGAGCAGGAGGAAGACCTGAAAAATAAGTTTTAAAAAAGTCTAAAGAAATATTGTATCCCTTGTATATCAATGTCTTCGTCTTTTCGCTCGTAAGTACATTTCCGATGCTCAGCTGTTTCCTCGCAACGATGCATGGTAATTTTACTCACAAACACACGCGATAATTCCATTTCTTACTACTTCACGAGATTAATTATTCCTTCTATATAATACGGAATATCATGAAAATTGAATAAATTTTCAGCTACCTCATGAAGAATATAGTGATTACGATGTGATGAGACAGCATTCTGGGAAATGTTGGAAGTCAATATTGCTAAGGAATTAGTGTTCGTGTCTATACGACGGTGATCGTCGAATTCAGACACAATGAAAGAGTTACTAAAGAAGGGAATTTTAAATTTTTAGTGGTTGTAGTTACTAAGAAGGAATTTTTTGAAATTATAATTTTAAAGGGGTTCATTGGAATAATGTGTGAATTTTCATCTCATAAACTCGTTAAGATATTACTGTGAACTATACTCGTAAACATTATTAATTCAAATATCCAGTAATTCTGGGTGTTTCAATTTTTAAGTTTTAAATGAGTGCAAAGGGGTTGTCGTTCACGCTTGCGACAAATAATCTCTGAGTAAACAATGAGCTCTATGTATGGTATATTCTCTTAGCTAAGAGGTGTAGCTGCTCTTTTCTGGGAACAATGATACTGATATTTCAAAATTCACTGGGGTGCCCAACCTGCAAAATAGGTCTTAGTTTCTTTTTCATCATATTTATAGCGTTCGTTAATGTTAATGAAGATATTACATATTGACAGAAATAACAGCAAATCTCGATTTTCTTCTAAATTTTTATCTCACTTACACTCTATTGTGAAAGCTCTATTAATGATAACAAAATTATTCTCTTTCCCATAATCATCATTATTCACTCTATATTACTCGTAATCACACAAACCATGACACACTCTAAAAAAAATTGTGACAAAATATTTTAGAATGTGTCATGGTTGGAGTCATTACGATGTGTAAATTTATGTGTTCTCTCATTAAAATTTTGTTTACTTCTCATTATGACTCCAACCTGAACGTTAAAATATTTTCCTAGGTAAAGAGAAATATCGCAAATACTGTAGCACTTGTTCTTTGTTATAATGTACACTCATAAAAGACAAAATCTCTCTACTTCACTGGTAAACATGTATTAAGGGCATAAGCTCGCAACACTTTTTTCTCCCGAAATATACTCTCGCAAATTTCCCCCAGATAATTCAACTCCGTTTTTGAAAAGCTATCGGTGCAGTGTCCTTTGTTTTCGGGGAAGTTACTAGAGCCATCCTCGTCCGGCAGGGTGGGCGATAGTAGTTGCGATACTGCGCGAGTAATGAGGCAAACGAGTGCGGCACGTTTCACGGTGCCATCACAAACAGCGCAGTCCGAGCGCACCGCACATACGCCGCACCGCGTTTCAAGCTACGATTTCCAAGGGAATGGATTACTCTTGTAATCCTTTCAATGGCAGAAGGAGATTGCTTTTTATTCCAGATCGTGTCCCGTGCGTCAACAGTTGAAGCCGCTGCGCCGCGTCGCGCCGTCGCGTCTGGCTACCCGCTATGCCAACGATTGACGTGTACGGTATTGAATCGGAGTGAGGGCTTTTTCACGAGAGTGATCAACCCCAATCGGTTTCAAGCTTTCTCGTTTACTCACCACTTGATTTTTTCCTCCACGCTTATTGACTTTGAAGCTTGTTCCCCATTTTAGCCTCATATTTTGCACCAATACTGATCGTGATGACTTGGTAATTATATAATATATGTTAGCAATTTTAAAAAGTTATTTTACTGTTAACTCTGCAAATATAACATATAATTATGACAAACAAATCATTGAAATTAATTAACATTCAGTATATGACACATATAAATAATATTTTCATTTAAATAAATTTAAAGCAATATTATTAAATAATTGTATCAGATATGCTATATTAAGAAACTTGATTAAAATACTTACACATAAACTTATTTTGTAATGAATAAAAGATGTTAACTTTTAAAATTTCCTTTCAAGTAAATGTCAATAATTGGTTTTACATGAAAACGCTTAGTTCCGAGTATAATGTAGTACGCATGTAATGAAGAAACAAAATGCGATTCAAAAGATTTATTGCCATTTGATGATGAAAATTAACTCCATCTCGTCTGTTGATACTGTTAATAATATAGAAACTCAAGTTATATACTTCACTTGAATTAATGTTCCATGATTAGGCAAATTAATAAGCTCTTCACCGGACGTGTAGGATTATGATAATAATCGGCTTTACTCTTCGGTACTGGTTTACACAATTAATAAGGTGATTAGTTGTATAATATCTACATTTCTGCAGATGAATTTGTTATGGGGAAATAACTTAGTAATGTAATAGCAGGAATAATCCATTCTGCCTTTTTTGCATTATTGAACATACGTGTGAACCTAAAACAGAACCGTTTACAATGCAGTAACATTGCGCATAACTTAACACAGTATGGTATGCACTGCGGCTCTATTTTCTCTCTGAGATATATAAAGGATAACTTTTGAAATTTAAGTAAAAGCAATACTCTTCCCATATTAATACTGTTTATAGAAATTGTAAAAAATGTTACCATAATAACTTTCAATAAACGAAAATTAAATACTTGTTTCAAAGTTATATTTTGGAATTAAAGACGATTTTTACATTTTTTTTCATTTTGTACACTTACTTTTTTTTTCAGCTACACAAAAATACACATTAAATGAAATGTTGCAACATCAAAGTATTACCAGAGCAGTAAAAATGCCTACATAGCCTATTATTCGTGACATCACTATCTTGAATTTTACCCCTAAATTTTGTTTGTATTTGTTCGTATTCTGTTTACTTGAGTTATTTAATTTAAGTGTATTGTTGAAAATTTGAAAAAAGTATTTATTGATTTCTTTTTTTTCGAATTTTCTTCTACGTGTGTATTCAAACGAGGTTCGATCCAGGTGGGATGTAATGGAGTTTATTCTTCACACCTCCAACTCCAAGGCCCACTGAACCTATAGTACAATGAATTCTTTCTTTTTCCGGAAGCAAAGCAGTCTGAATGATATTTTGGCTTTATCTCCTCCTCGTTGTGCCGTGGTTTACAAATTGCGGAGCTCTACCCTTTGTGAATCCCATGAGCATTCTTTCGGGCTCTTAGTAACCCTTTGTTGATGTACTCTAAATGTTATTACTTCTGTAATAACCTTTTCTTCATGTAAAAGATGAAGTTGTAAGAATAGTGGCAATACTAAAGTACTTTTCTAACACTGAAATAAAATACTCTTTAATATTTAACCTGTTGCTGTGTTAAATAATTAAGTATTAGCAATAAATTAAAGTTATTATTATATTTTTTATTTTCTTTTTCTTTTTATTTTTATATTTTTCAGTGTATGTTACTGATGATGGTTGCTATGCAGCCGAAAAAGCTTTCTAATACCAATAATAAAAAAATGAGCAACATAGAAACGACTTTTAATTTATCATGCTTTGATAATGTTGCTAAAGCACCACAATTACCAAGTAAAAAAAAGTTAGGAAGAAAATTGATACTCAAGAACTGTTGAGCCTTTTCTAGATCAAACAATAAAACCTCCACAATTTAAAACGTTGCGAAGTATTAACTTCTGCAGAAAACTACGGGTAATTCCAAATGAAACGACTTTTCAGCCGAGCTAATTCGGAAGGTATTACGGCTAATGCTGAGTTTTATGTGACGCGTGTATTCAGCAAACAAAATAAAATGATGCTTTTGCGAGTAACAAATCGCGCGAGGTCGTACCCTGATATAAAATCATGTACCATATGTATTCCGCGTAAGACAATAGAGGACATACGTAATGCGAAGATTTAAAAAATTATAATGGAAGTATGAAAAATAATGGAAAATTTGTTGAAATACGAAGTATAGTTTTTAATCTAATAAGAAAAACACGCTTACTTATCTGCAATATTAGTTAGTTATTCCATTCGACTTCGTTACTAAAATTATTTCAATATTTTTCTTGAAATTTTCAATTTTGCTGTTACTTTCCATACCCGAAAATTCAGCTCAAGGTAAATACGACCAAATGAACAAATTTCTCATTAAAGGCTTCAATGTGCAACAAAAGTTTTTACTAACGATATACGTCACAATAAAGTATTAATAAATTTATTTGTACACAAAAATGTGTATATAAAAGCAAACGACTCGCGCATATGCAATAACACTCGGAAAGACATGGACATGAATACAGAAGATATTTGAAGTTCTTAGAATTTTAAGCCATTCGGAACTTAGCACAAATAGAAAAATGCAAAATACGAAATTTAATTCATGAAATATAATCAATTCATGAATTGAACCATTCGGAAAGGACTAGGTCTGAATAACTCTTCAACAAGTCAAGCCAAGTCGCTCTTCTGAGAAAACACCTACGCCATAATGATATAACTACACAAGAAATGTTTTTCTATTTAATACAAGTTACTGTCTTCACCAACTTTTCTACCGGAGTACAGTCCGCCACCAAAAAAATTATTGGCTCTATAAAAATTGTTGATCGTACGACACTCTGCATGAATTTTTCCAAGGACACATTTGAAACAAGCATCTTCTATAGGTTTGAAACAAAATTACGAAAATACAATTGTTTATAATGAGTTTCCTCGAAAATTGTAGTAGCACCATTAAATGTCAAAATTTCATATTTATATTAAATTAATGTTCACCGGAACAAATATTTTTGAAGTTCCATTTTAATAACGTACTCAAAAGAATGAAAACTCTCACAATTTGCCCTGGACACTTCTTCCAATTACAGTTTAGAGTTGGCTGAGTTGTCCTAGAATTCAGTCTGGACTTGAGGTATGAGTACGAATCCTCCATGTCCATCCCATCGAAGTATATCAGGTTGATGATGGTGTATGGCTAAAAAAAGCGATCATTTCATGAATTAATCATATTTGTCCATACAAAAGTCGGAAAAGACAGAAGGAAAGAACCAATATACATTAGGTATGAGACATCAAAATTCTTTGACCTCTAAATTCGATCGAAAAGGTAATCGATAAGATCGTTTCGATGAAATGGTAAGGGACTGCATTACTCTGATAAAAGATGAAACATAAATTTCACAATCGTCTCTCTCACGACACTCATAAACTAATTAGTTACACGACAATAGAAACACGACGATCATGGTTTATTGAAGGAAAGCATGCTCCCTCAGTTGCGACACAGCAAGGAAGCTCGATGTTCTATCAGATACGCAGCAACCCTTCATTTATTGATTTACGAATATTGAGGTTAAATTATTTTTGAACTAGCATAAATTATTTTCTGAGACAATATTATCAACAAAGAATGAAGCTTAGAAGAACAAGGAATATTGGTTGACTCTTTTAACTTATAATTCAGTTAAGGTCATTAGTATTGGTGATTTATATGTGTGGTAATGTTCTTCTCTACAAGAATATTAAAATGTAATTCACAAGAAATATACGCATTAATATAAAAAACGTATTAAAAATCTTACACGTACCTTATGATAACTAATTTTTCATTTTTCCTATCATTCCTATCCTTATTACAACCAATCTTTACTTTGCATCCTCACACCAAAACAATTCCCAGGATAGAAAATTTCAATGTTATTCGTCATGTAAGAAGATATTCATTTTGTATGTATTCTAAAAAAACATTATTTAAAAACAGTTTTTTAATACATAAAATATAAATTAAAAGTCTTTGATCGGACTTATATGTATGACACGAAGTAACAATAATAACAATAAATGAGATTATCATGAATAAAGCTCTCACCAAGTACCTAATATTTTCATGCAAATGTAATACGTGTTACATTTACGCTTTTTGAAAAAAAAGAAGAAAAAAAGGAAATAGAAGAATTAACCAATTCTAATTAGTTTTTGTATTTTATTTTTTGAAGAAGACCAAATAAGTGTATCTACAATGTGCGTATATATTAATTTTAATCCATGATATAACACCCTACTATAACACCTTTTCGTAACCTCACGAATTCCCACGATCGTTAGTTGTAGCACACAATACAGAGAAAACAACAAAACAGTTTATGGACCATAAAAATGGTTATTTCTCCTTTCGGAAGAGACAAGATGATTTTTAGCGAAAGACCGTTCAATTTATTCTCACAAAATCGGAAGTTTCATGTGTCCTTTTCCTGAATATCTTCATGATCAACATACATGTTGGTTGTCCAATTTCCCTTATTTTGGACAGTACTATGATGACTGCATGAATATTATCATATATATATCTGGTAAATATGAACATAAAAAGATCTACGTTAGTGGACATCATGTCGTTTCCACATTTTACGTGCTCGTGAAATTCAAAAGCCTTCGCGACTGAAAGGTCAAACGCCTCCGAATATCACGCTATATTTGACCTCTTGGTTACGGCTCTACATTAGAGGAAGTCAACACCATATCGAGCACTTAACACGTACAATATTAATCATAAAGTGTGGAGATACACTTGTCGATATTACTTCGTTAATGTTTCTGAAGGGAACTCACCATATTTGAACAATACTAAATCAAGAATGTGTCCACAGCAATGAAATATGTATTTTATCCTCTTTACTTTATCCTTGATTATAGTATTTCTCTATACTACTCATGTCTGCAACAGCATAAAAACCAAATCTTAGTGAAATAGTTTCATTTTCTAAGCATAATATCAAGAAAATGAGGTCTACTACACTTTAGTCAAATGACGATCGATCTTCATTACCAAACATAATTAAAATTTGGAAAAAAATACTGCGATGGGACAGCGTTGCGTGGAAAAAAGTAATTCAAAAGGAAAAAATAAACATTAGGAAGGAAACATTAGAAATTATATGTACACTGAATAAAAACTAGGAATAAAAATGAAAAATTATTAAATCTTACTTCAATCTACTGTCACATAATTTCGGAGAAATAAACCTCTGATTCGTGAGTCAGGAGACAAAAGTTAATGCGCTACCCCAGACCCCAACACATTCTGTTTACATGCATAAATAATAAAGACAATATCTTTTTCCTTTTAGCTTGATTATAAAATTGTAAGAAGTAAAAATCCTGACCGATTATATTTCATCCTTTTCCCGCCCAATGATCTAAGTCGATTTTTAATATAGCGATTAACATTTTGGAAAAAAATGTAATTTGATTCAGAGCGTTAACCCTGTTATTTTTACTTTCCAATCGTTTAAGAAACGTGTATTAGAATAAAATATGGGGATCGTCCTCAAAATATGTTTCAGCATCTCTTCAGATCTTCACAAATTGTATCCTGTGTAGCGTATTATCCAAGTTATATGGTTATATCGTATTTGAAGGGAATCCATTTTCAGTTTACCCAATGAGACATGGAATTTCGAACAGCATATCGACATTGTTCGCAAGATGAGAGGAAAATATGAAAAACGTCAATTTTTTAAATATCAATGTCCTTTCATATCATGACTGTATAATGTGATAAAAAATTAGTGTGAGGTTACGAAGTTGTGATATTAATCATTAAGTGAGGACATAGGTTTCTATATTTCTTAATATGAGAGAGAATTGCGACAGCAGGGTGACGGTTCCTTGCTCTCGTACCGAGTCAGTTAATTTCGTAAAATTTTTGAAATAATGTTTTTCGAATATTATCGATGTAGGTGGTTCGAGACTGTTTCTCTTCTAACCTTGAAATGAAGATGTAAATGAATGCTGTATAATGTACTAAAATAACTTTCTGAGCCAATTTAATGGTTTTGTAATAAACAGAAGTCTTAAAAACGTTTATAAAAATGTTTGGTCAATGTTTTGAAGTATTAGTTTTTATATTAATTATTCTCAATATAGGCTTCATTATGATACTATATTAGAATCATGTAGCATAATGTAGTGAATACAATATTCTTGTTGTTGAGACATGCAATTGATAAGTTGAGTTTTTAAAGATGGGGAAACAAATTGTGAAACGTCTGTGTCACACTTTGCCCGACTCGAAACGCCCTGTCAACCATACAGTAGCGTATATGGGGCGCGGTCCGCCCCGAGCCTCGTCCTCAAAGGAACCTCCAAATTAGTCACAAAATCAAGATAAACACCTTAAATGAACTATAATTTTATTGTAATAGTAAATCAACTAATAGCTGAACTACTCAACGAATACAAATCCAATTTCAATTATTTTACGTATTACTTCCACTGCTTGCAAATACGTTGATATGTGGGGCCTCCAGACTCCCGCCCCAGGCCTCATGAGTTGTAGTAACGCAACCATACAGTACTACAACAATACTTCCAGATTTCTCATCCTCTCGGCCAATTTTTTCCTGCGTAGCTCTTTAACTTCAACCCCAACGTACAATTCACTTCGCTTTCCCTCCAATTCTATCAACTCCTCCTCCATCTCTGGAATTCAGTCATTCACTGAGGAGACGTCGGAAGCAGACTATGGCGTAACGGAAGGCGAAGGAACCTTTTCGGTACAAGAGCCACAAAGCGAACAACCTCCGTGAACAGAGCGTCGCGTTCTGTTTTCAGCAAGGACCCACTTAGAGGAAAGGTACTGCGGTCTATTCACCCGTCAAGTATACGGGAGATGCCATTTTATTGTTATATTTGGAGAAAGACTAATTGCTTTGACTTCACGAGACGCTCCACCATTTACGTTCTTATACAACAGTTTCCCCAAATAAGGCATTGGGGGAGTGAAGTTGGATTTCAGGATACTGTTCTCGTCTCATTATATTTGGTGAAGTGCTTCCGAACTCGGAATATTGAAAGCGAAGTGATTAAACTAGCAAACTAACAAATATATACCACATAGAATGGATGTCTTAAATTAGTTGTTCAAAATTTAATGAATAATATATTACATGATTATTCCATAATTTGGTGTAGTCTGTAGGCATTTTTCACCTTTTCAAAATGCATTCATTCAGAAAATATCTCCATTTTCTACAGTATATTCTGAAAATAACTATTCTACATTCTTAAGTATTAAGATTAATTAGAGTTTTTATCAATAGTAAACTTAATATTTTGTAAAATCAAAATAAAATACAATATTTTTCAAGTTTAAGATTTTATGCACTGATATATTTAACATTTATCTTCATTTTTGAAGAAGTTTTAAATATAATTTCTAGAGTATGTATTATCTCATTTAGGAGGTTTAATTCACGATGATTGTATCTTCCACTGATGTGTCTTATAAAAATTATTAATGAGAAGGTAAAACTTCGAACTACCCCATCTAATGAAACAGCAGAAATGACTGAACTTTGTGGATGTATTTCCTTACCATGTCGAACAGATGTATTTTTGAAATAAGAATTCCGATTCTATTTTCATACAGCGAATACTTTTTATGGTTCCGTGTATTTAACATGGTTATTACGTGGAAACTATTTTCTTTTTATACTTCTTGGATAGCGCGTCTTTGCCACAACCAGTTCTGTTAAGCAGGTAACTGCTCTCTATTAATTGCACTCTCACATCCGCCTTTTTAATAAGTGTTAAACATTTTTGAAACATGTTCGCCGACATTCTCAAAATTCACTTTGTTACTCGCCGCTTTTGTTATTCTCCTTTATGCAATACAAGCTGATTACCCGGCGTTGGCGGGGATTTTTCTTAGACGAATCCACTTTTACCAAGGAAAAAATATATCTACATAGTAAGTAAACATATGTACAACATCCTAATTTTTCAAATTGATAATAATAGTAATTAAATACAAAAATTGACTGTACCGTATACACCATCTCGCGGGAGTAGCGTCGGTGGGATTTTCGCTTCCAAGGCATAACCCGGCTGCGCTATTTCATGAAAATTATTGTAAAATCTAAGCTATTCATCGAAATTTTACAATTTAAAGATGTTTCTATCTTTGATAAATGCACAAAACAAATAACCCATTAAATTTGATTATCATTGATTTTTTCCTTCTTTATTTCACTTCTATTTTCAATAACGTTCTATCGATAATTTAGGATTTTTTTCGTAGATACACATATGCTGTCGCGGACTTTTTTTGTTGAACTCTTTGAGGCAAACAATATGTCTAGGTGCAAGAGCTACCCTTAGACTTAAGGAAACAGATGTTTTAATTACATTTAGTATTCAGAATTCTTTTTTCGGGTTAATTTGTTCGCCATTCATGTTAAGGGTATATCTCGTAATTAGTACTGGTTTTTGTGGAAAGGATAATTATTGAAAGTACAGAATCAAGTTCGTGTACATTATTTTCTTTTGTGATTGAATTTTTAAAAGTGATCTATGAGTGAAAAGGGTAACGACATATATATATTTTTGATATAAATCTAGAATGCAGCGACATGAGGTGGAAACTTTATTGTTTAGGCCAGCGTGTACTCAGAGCAGGGTGAAAGGTCTATGAGTGACGCAGCGCCGGTCGCCGCGATTGCGTTGCCCCTGGAGTGGGGTTGGGGGCGGAAGCGCGCTGCGACAATGGCGCGTAACAAACCACGACGAGGCTGAATGACGACGCTGCGCGGCGGACAGCCGCTGTGTGGCGCCACTATAATGAGTAGCTCTTCATGGCAGTCTCTCCGGTATATGCTGTCTGCACACGAAGCTATGGCAACCGTCATAACACTAGGCTGTTGCCACGAGGAATCTACGACCTACAAATTAATCTTGATAATTTTTCTAAAAATGTCTCATGCGTCTAGTTTTCTAGATTCGTGATGAAGTTCCCACTTCAAGAAATAAAATTTAAAATATAAAAAAATATTTATATTAAAATAATATTGTTCATAAAATATTTATGATATTTATATAAGACTAAAGCTAAGCAATTTCTTGACATAAGAATCATCATAACCCAGAAAACAAGAAACCATTAAGCATTCACATGAAATTCTCTACCAAATGTTCTTCTTCAATCCTTTCGCTTCTGTATGGAGCATAGGGTTTCAGTAAATTTCTTCCATCTGACACAATTCGCCGCCTCAGTTGTTCCACGACTTCCCGTAGTTTTCCCCCCTTTGGAACAGTTCTTCGCCATGATCCTCTTGGACGTCCCACTCTTCACTGACCTTGCGGATTTCATTCCAGTGTCTGTCTCTTGATGTTGTGAGCTGGTTTTTGAAGAGTATGGCCAATCCACCTCCATTTACGTTTTTGGATTTGTTTCTCTATTGGTTCCTCGCCCGCGAGTTCCAATAAGGCATCATTTCGTATTTTTAAAGGTCAAAATATCCCGAAAATTTTCCTGAGACATCTATTATTGACGAATATTTGAACTTTATGCCTTATAAACTTATTGATCAGCCATGTCAGAGCCATATAGGAGCACTGCTTTAACGTTTGTCTTGAAGATGTTTAATTTGGTCGTTGTTGATATGAACTTAGTACTCCATATAGGATTGAGCTGAATAAAAGCGGCATTTACTTTAGAGATTCTATTTTTAACATCTTCCAGGGTCCCACCTGTATCCCTAACAACGCTTGCAAGGTAAACAAAGGTGTTTACTTGTTGAAGCTCTTGATACTCAATCTCTATTGACTTTTAAGTTTTATACTTAATACGAAGATTTTTTTTGTGGTATTTACTTTTAAACCAGCGATTGCAGCTTCGCATTGCAGGTGCCATACCTTTTGTTGAGCATCGATGTACCTCATAGATCATTTCCCATTGTGTATTATTTGGCAATCCTTATACATATCTTTGATGATATTTATTATATTTTGAGGTACACCATACTTTCCTACCACTGGCCAAATGGCTTTATGTCGCAAGGAATCAAGTACTTGTTCAAAGTCTATGAAAGTTAAATATAGAGTACTATTCCACTCTACAATCTGTTCTATAATAAGAAGAAGCGTGTTAATTTAGTCTATACAGCTACGATTATGTCTAAAGCCAGCCTGTTCTTTCCTTATTCTTTTTTCCAACGCCAGTTCCATTCTGTTGAGAATCACACGTGAGAAGACCTTACCCGGTACCGATAGCAGAGAAATACCCCTCCAATTATTGCACCTTGTTCGGTCTCCATTTTTTGGTATTTACACCATTAAACCGGTCTTCCAGTCCTTGGGTACCTTTCCTTCTTCTCACATCATCTGAAACAGTTCTAGCAGTAACTGTCCTGTTGTATTTACATTTGCAATGAGAATTTCAGGGCAAATAGCATCTTTACCTGGTGCTTTACCATTATTTGTTTGTTTGAGGGCTGTTATAATTTCAGGAAGGGTTGGCACTGCCTCACTTATTTCAATCTGTTTATACATCCCTTCCTCATTTTCATTTTCAGGATGTTCAATATCATCTTGTGTTTCTCGATTCAGTATTTCTCGGTAGAACTCTTTCCATCTTTGCATCTGCTCACCTTCAGTTGTTAAAAGATTTCCTTCTTTACTGCAGACATGACTAGTTTTCTGATTCATCCTACCTGATAATATCCGGGTGATATGGTATAATTCGTTAATATCCCCTTTGCTTGCAGTTTCTTCTGCTTCGCGTGCCATTTCGTTTATCCATTCTGTTTTATCTATGCGAGAACTGCGTTTAACTTCCTTGTCTTTTGCATTATACTTATGCATTAAATCCCTTTTCTTCCCACGTGTTTTACAGGAGTTAATTTGTTGCTTAATATTCTACCTCTGTTCTATTTTTTCTCATGTATCATTTTTCATCCATTCTTTTTACTCTTTCCTCCTGAGTCCAATCACTTTCACTCACATCCAGGAGACCATTCTTCACACCCTCCCATATGATTTCCACGTTATCACTCTTTTCTCGACAGGTTATAAAGAGTATCATACGTATTTTGGAGCTCAATTTTAATTTTTTCTTTAACCTCTTTTTTTTTTTTTGGAATTTCCGGATATCATAATATTTTCTTTGGGCGCTTTGAAAATTATTTTTGTACGCTAGGAATTTTACTCTTATGCGTGCTATCACGAGATGATGATCACTACCAACATCTTTTACCCGCTTATTTCGTACGTCCAAAAGTGATGTTCGCCATGACCTACAGATAGAAAAGTGGTCAATTCGGTTCTCTGTTTGTCCGTCCGGAGAAATCCAAGATGTTATGTGACACTTTTTGTAGGGAAGTAGTGTACCTCCTCTAAAAAGTTCATGATCACTACAGCATTCCACAAACATTTCATCATTTTCATTTATTTCTCCAATTCCATGTGGTCCCATCACATGCTACATTTCCGTATTATCACTACCCATCTTAGCATTAAGATCGCCCATAACAATAATTTTCTCTCTCCAATTCACTTTGGTTAGGGTCTGTTTTAATTCAGAATAGAAGTCAAGTTTGGCATTTTGTTCTGCGTTTTCTGTGAGGACATAGCATTGTACTACTGTATCATTTCTTATGTTGGTTTTAAATCGTTCCGTAATTATTCTATCGGACACTGACTGACATTCTATTAAGCTCTTCTTTGCAGTTTTATTTAAAAATATACCCACGCCACTTATATATTTTTTATCTTCTGAAACTCCAGAGTATAAACAGGTATAACAACGATCTACTGTTTCAAAGGTGCCAAATTGCTTCCAGCTGATCTCACTCAACCCCAAAATTTCCACTTTATATCTCTGCATATCATTTATAACTTGTCTGAGCTTCCCCGGTCCATTTAGTGTTCTTACATTCCAGAATCCAATTTTCGTTTCCGTTTTCATGCCAAAGGTTGTCCTCGCGTCAACCGGCTATTTACATCTGTTTCTTTAATAGTTTCAAAATTTAAAGAGGTAAGGGGTGATTGGCTCGATACTCTCCGAGTAACCTGACAGGGCTCATGTCTCTAAGGCCTGATTACTTGCCTCTGCGCTTTGTTGGTTTGCGCAAGTGCCTTGGCATTTCCTCCTTAGCTGCATAAAGGTGATATGGTTATCCCGCCAATACTCGGTCGCCAGAGCCTCGTTTGTGGAAACAGGGTCCACCGCGTGAAGGTGAGGTTGGCATTTGGGGAGAAGAGGCTTTGTTATCCCTCTAATGGCTTTGCATCACTTCCCCTTGGACCCACAACCAAATGTTGGGAAGAATATAAAACGCAAAATTGACGGCATCTACATATAAGTTTTATATCTTTCCGATCATCAAAAAATATACTATTGAAAAATTCAGTACAGGATAGTAGTGAGATAATAACTACTTTGTAATAATAAGGCAAATTAGTACATGGCAGTAAATTGTCATGTTCATAAATTTTAAGTAGCTTTTCCCACTGCTTTGCAGTCGTATTTAGAAACAATCTGAAATAAATAAAAAATAATAATAGAACGAATAAACGAGAGGACAGGTAAATAAAATTTAGGATAAAGAAATTAATTATTGTGTCGGTGATTTTTATTTGAATTGCAAAAATTTTATTTAAATTGCGAGTAAATTTGAATGAAAACATGGTTTGAATATCCTAACATAAATGAGGGTGAGCTGAGAAATTACGTAGAAGGGTGTGAAGGGTTTTGGGAAATGCGCTGAGGATGTGAGAGATCATTATCTTATGAGGGAATGCATTATCTACATGTGACGTCAGAAGACGGCAAATATATGGGTAATAAAAGTAGAAGGATGTTTAACATAGAGAGAAATAAAACGGATCACGATTATCCGGTCATATTTTCCCCTCGCCACTAGGCCCCTTAGTAGGGGTGTGGGAAGTATTCTGAAAAAAGAATACGTTCTATTATTCTATTCGCTAAAATTGTAGTTACATTGTTTTGTAATGAATCTAAATATGAAATTATATTTCGTATCAAATTGAAGGAATATTTTAGTTACTAATCTAAACTGCATATGTAGTTCTTCGTTACTAGAAAAATCGTGAACACAAAAATTAGTCGAATGTGAATTGTACATAAAAGTAATTTACTTACAAGTTCTCCATATTCCAATGAATTGAAATATATTTGCGATTTAGTTTTTGCTATAATTCGAATGTTTTTTTTTGTTTTTGTGAAGAATGGTTTTCTGATCCCATGCAGCCACATATAGGAAAATCCTAATTACAAAACATTTAGTTTTTTTCCTGAGAAAATAATTAATATTTAGCTTTGTTATGAAATATTCTAGAAGGTGAGTCATATACACGAAAATGTTAAATTTGGATGAAGCATTGATATAATAAGATATTTACGAGAGAGTATACAAATAAAAAGTACGTTTAATAACGGGGTTATCCTTAACATGACAGTTTTGATATGAAGAGCGCTTATCATTCACATTCGCAACATAAAACATTTATTTTACGTTTCATTCAAAACTGTTGTCTATTTCAATATTTAAATGATATAAACAGCACTAAGACCCTGAGAGATGAAAAGAATTTTAACTCAACAAATATTATAGTACTGGTAATTTTATAATCTGGATACGTTTTTTGATAATTTTACGTTTTTATTGTTTTTTCTGGTCCCGAATGAGGACGAACTAGGTGTGTTATTCACATATTCTCTCTTCAACTTCACATACACAGACAAAAATACAGAGATATATGGAGGACACAATACTCTGAAAGCTATGACGACAATGACAAATGGAGACCGCCTATTCTTAGTTATAAAATTAATAAAGGGGTAAAACGTGTTGGATAAAGAAATCTCCAACTTCTCAAGCTTTTTCGTTCTCTGTCCTCAATACACAAAGAACTATTCCTGAAAAAAACCAAATTCAGAAAAGTTATAATCTAACTTTTACAATTCGATTAATTAAAGGAATAAGGGATTATCAATGCATCCCCTTCAAAATGAATTGTTCTCGAAAACAAAGAGACCTTATCTAGTACAATTTGCTTCAACCACTAGGAACATTGGCTACTGTTCACTTCCCCACAAACAACTCAGAAGGTCCACTAACAAAACATTGGAGGGTCACCTGTTAGCATGTGATTACGTGCCTCCTCTGAGGATCCACTTGCTTCAAGCGGATGCCGCAACATGCCCACAGACGGCCACAGGTGGGTTGGTCGCCAATGGGCGCTTAGCAGCATGTAATTTACCTGCTTTGTGGTACCTTCAACACTAACCCAGTGCTACATCGTCTAGGGAATATCGCTGTTGATAGAACGTAGTGTCACATCGTTGTAAATATTGTCATTCACATTTCACATGGGGTTTTCTACTAAAACTTTTAATGCATTTTACGTATTAAAAAATTAAAGAAAGCGGAACGTAAGCGTATATGAACAGATTAGAAGTCTCTGTAGAGAAAATTATAATATTGGAATTTAAAATAGATTAAAAAATTTGTAATTTTAAATACTTTCAGTATATCCACCAAAAGTCATTTTTGTATCTCATTGTTTTTCTAAATATCGATTTCTTATTTACGCATTATTTATCCAATAATCATTTCAACTTAAATTACTTGTAAATGCAATTAGAAATTCATGAAGAATAAATTTTAGGGTGTAGTATGCACAGTTCACGACAGTAAAGGGTCCTCAGCCCCGCCAATATAATAAATAAATATATATTTATACATTTGGAGACTGTTTCAATACATTAGTTACATTCAGCTGACGTTTCGTCCCATGAGTTGGGACTTCATTAGAGGTACAAAAATATTACATCACAATTCGGTGTATAGAACAAAACTTAATATGTCATCAACTGATAAAAATGGCAACATGCTGTACATTCCTGTTCTAATAAAATGTTTAAAAAGTATAACATGTTAAGTATAAGTTTTTATCATTAGGTGGTGATAATATTGCCCAGATGAGTGGGTTTGGAATATCAATATTCTCGAACCGAAAAAGATTGTATAGGGAATGACAGATATTATTTCCTTATAATTACGTAGGTAGCGTATCACGTAACATAATTTTATGTCCAAAACTTTCCAAAATACGGGTAAGGAAAACTCTCAAACTCTCAAAATGTAGATATATAATGAAAACAACGGAAATGAAAGAAATGAAGATAACGAATAGGATGGCGACATGAATGATGGATGGTCCATTGTAATACGAGGGATTCATCTGCTTCAAGAGGATGAAATTTTATCGGAAAATATACTTTACATCAATCTTTTCGAGCGTTCCTCGCTGATTCGTAACTTCGCTCCGTTTGCCAAATCGTTTATGTTTGTTAGATTTTGAAGATTGCATTGTACCAAGCATTGTACCAAACTCGCATTAACGCATCTAAGTCAGCGCTGTCCAACTAGTGGTCTGCATGCCATATGCGGCTCGCGAAATTTTTTTAAGGCCACGAGTTATAGTATATTACACCAAATGATTAATCAAACGTTTGGACGCACAACTTTGTGTTATAAATCAATAATGTTGGAATAAATATTTGACGTGACATCACAAGTCCAGTGAGAGAATATAGAAAATTTTGTTCGGAATTACCTAGTCATTCATTACAATATGAAAAAATTTACAATACTATAAATTAAAAATAATTTTAAAATAAGGAAATGTACCATTTAATTTTTCCAATTTGAAATAATATAAATTTTTTGATGAGAATATCGCGTAAAAAATAAAAATGACCCATTAGTTTTATTCGTCGGGCAACATTTTGCAAACTTCATTCAGTGCCGTCCCGATCAATTGAAAAAGTATATAGAAAAATAATAATAATAATAATAATTTATTACTCTGTAAGTGAGCAATTCTTCGTGGCAGATAGAAAACATAATAAAAGTATACATAAAAACAATAATAAGAGTTTGAATAAAAAATCATCGCCGAAATATCTATGAAACACATGGTTTAAAATAGTTAGGAAATTAATACAGAAGGTAACAACTAGTAATAAATTACATTGAAGAAAAATTTTATAAACTATCTGATGGTCCGCGGGCTAAGATAAGTTGGACAGCGCTGATCTGACTTGTTACCTTGAGACATCAACCACTTTAAAATCCTGCGAGTGACTGTGAGGACGCTGTCTTGTTCGATGGCGACGATGCTGGTCAGGGACATGGAAGATGGATGGGACGATGATGAGCAACTGCCATAAGGAACCAGCTCCTCTGCGTTCAACCCTTCCTCACATCACCCCTTCAACCCTTCCACTAATGTGCCCTAGCTTAAAGTGCCGTTCCCCAAGGGAGGAGTTAATTGTCATGGCGTAAATTGGAGTACGCACTGCATCACAAGTCGTGTACGTTGTGTCACGGAGATGGTGGTGTTGAACTAGAATAAACTTTTTCTGGTGCAAGAGTATGATGCACTAAATTTTCTAATATGAATATTTCTTTTTTATCTCTTTTACTCTGAAGTGCTTCCGTTTCACTCAGAAAATTTAGCACTACTTTACGAAAAACTTTCAGGGCGAGGTAGATATCTAAGCTCATTTTGTCAGCTATAAAAACAGTCAAAGTTCAAAATTTCCACAACTACACTTGATCTTGATTGTAATTCAAATGAACATTTTTTTTCAATTTCTGCAAAATATTCTTATTAAATTTTTTCAATTTAAAATTTTCATGTTTCTCTGCATTTTTTTTATATTGCGTCTACCTGAGCTCGAAATGATTAAAAATGAGTAACTATAAATAAAATGGAACTACATATCCGTCCCGTAGTATAGTATATACAAATTTAATGTACAATTCATCACGAATACATTAATTTAAATGGATCCTGTTACAAAGGAACGTAAATTTTTGAAACTGTTAATCAAACGATGTAATACATGGTTATCGATTTTGCAATAGTTAGTAGAACACGTAAATACGTTCGCTCCGTAGTACTCAACTGACGAATGATCAATTTACAGCACAAATATATCAAAACACAAAAAGAAGATCGTAAAATATTAAACAGGTGTAAAAATGAATATAGAACGATAAAAAGTCATTATTTCCCAATAAAATCCCTCTCAAATCACAGAATTTCGAAGGAAAATCTTCACTTGTGTGACTCTTCGTGCGTTATCGTACGCGCAACGCATCCGACTCGTATGACTCGCCCGCGCTTCCATTTCCATAAACCAGTTTTGTGATGTATTTTACTATCGACTTGAACAAGAAGGCTATTGCCTATCCCGCTATATTCACCCAGAGGTGGAGTAGGCTCATGAAAAATTTATCAAAGCAGCGCTATAAATATTGCCTGACGTTGACATTAAGCTTCTTCGATGTAGGGAGAACTCGTATATCAGCACGGTTTTTAAGTACTTTTGAAAATTTCGAGCGCCATCTCTTTAAACGAATGGTGGTGGTATGGAAGGGCACGTAGCGCTTTAAACGACCGTCAGGCAAAGCTGTGCCAATTTCCTACCGACGACTGCGCTGAGCAGGGAGACACCTCACGGCAATTAACATTGATTAGGTGTCGAGATGAAGAAACCGCTTCAGCTAAAGATGAGGAACGTGGCCGGACGTAACGACGCGTTGTAAATGTAACCGAAATAAAATTGCGAAAATTTCAAGTGTAAATTGATTCCGGGTGAAGTGATTTCTGGAAGTATTTTGTTTCTTTTATAATGAAGCACTCTAAAACACTCATATAAAACAATATGTTCGTAAAACATTTATTTTTTCAAGAAAGACGATAATATCAACCATATTATTTAAAAGTCTAATTAACATATGTTTATGTATAAATTTCTTTGTATGCTAGCTTTATGAATTTTAGAAACTAGTAAAGAATATATAATTTGTAACAATATTAGTTATAACAAAATTTTAATTTCTAACGAAATTTTAAATATAATCTGAGAGCTCGCTTGACTCCTATCGTAACAGTCATGGTTAGCAAATAATATTGTGTATTTGAATACCGTTGATGTTGAAGGAAATCACAGCAAAGTGTACGATACCAAAACTACGAAAATGAAATTGTAAAAATTTTAATATTTCTTAATATTGCTGGGCGACTTCTACACAAAAAAAAAATTATATGTTGGACAAGAATAAAATATGGGCAAGTTATTTTCAAAAATAATATCTTTTCTCGGAAGAGAATGTATTTCGCACACATATTAAGCTATACGATGCTTAAATGTCCGGTAAGGTGTGTTTTAAAAGCTAAAATCTTATTTGATTGCATCAATTAATGAACATTTCAGACGTTAAAAGATTTAATTCTCTATCGTTAGAACTACCTTAAAGAGCACAAAAATAAATTGGAATGTTTAAGTGTTTGGAATAATTTCGTGTACAAATATTCAGAGTTCAAGTAGGGAAAAGTCATTTAATCTAAAAAAGAAACCAAATTGAAGGTAGTCATATTACGAAACTGCAATTACAACTCAAATAATCCGAGGCGAGAGGAAGAAGCGTAGAGAATTTCTAATTTACTGCATAATTTAATGGAGGATACTAGTTAGGAAATTTAATCTACTCGCGCATCCACAAACACCCACCGACCCTACCTCTTATCGCCGGAAACATTTCTCACGAGCTGGTGAACTTTTGCATTGAAATCCAATGCTTATGCAAATTGGGATAGTGGCGTATTGAACTGAAAACGATTGAAAAGGGAGACATCTACAGTGGAAATCGACTCTCGGTAAATGGTTTTGTCTAAAAAATGTTTCATATTTTTAATACTTAACACGAATAAAGTTCATAAAATATATTTGGAGGACATAGATGGCAGATATTTTAGAACTTAAATAGCAGCCATCGAAATGTATGATACCTAAGCCAATCAGAAATTTGTGAAACGCTTTAAGTAGATAATTGTACCTTCGCTATGATTACATATGAGAAGGGTGAATTTCTGAGTAAATTTTTAAAATATCAGGGACATGAAAGGATAGCCTCAAGCTCACTTATTTTATTTTATTATGAAAAAACAATCAGTCATATGATGATACGAATTCAACGCTGCAAGATTGTAATTTTTTAACTGGAAAATCTTAGAACCCACATCTGAAATTCTAATTATATATAAATTTTACATATTGAGTAGAGCTTATCTTACATAATGGTTAAATGTGTACTTTCTCAAACATCAAAAGTTAATGCAATCATACTAGTCAAATGAAATTTTTGCATCGTTTACCACGTTCCGCAATAATATTGTCTAAAATTGGAAGTGAAAGAGTATATTTTCACATCAAAATTTCACTGCAAATATCTCTCATAGAAAGTGAAAGTATCTTAACAAACGCTTCTAGTCAAGTCGAGGTTACAGTGCCTACAAAATACATGTAAGTTATTAGACAGATATAGTTAGATTAATCATGTTACGTCGAATGAAAGTGGGAGACGGGACCGGGGTTCGAACCCGGGACCTTGAGCTCTGCGCGCTCATGGGTCTACCGACTGCGCAATCTAGGAGATTTCACCGCAATCAAGGAGATTTCTATGTTTGTGAACCAGAAATGGAAAAATACTACCCAAATAAAGTACTTCCTAAGGAAGTCGCCTCAGATGAGGAGTTTAGTCTCTACGAGACCACCTCAGAGGTCTTTGGGTTTCACAAGTTGAATGAGAATGCTAGACGGACCCGGGTGGCGAACGGGATGGCGCAGTCGGTAGGCGCATGAGCGCGCAGAGCTCAAGGTCCCGGGTTCGAACCCCGGTCCCGTCTCCCTTTTTCATTCGACGTAACATAATTAATCTGTTACCTGGCGGTGAGGTTCCCCGCAATCTAGGAGATTTCTAGTTAGGTTATTTTTGAGGTTAAATGCATACTTGTAAACTTCCTCGTAAAAAAGTGTAGTCAAAACTATCCCGAATGAAACTGGCAACGCCTCGTGTTATTGTTCAATATGACATTACATTATATAATACTTTTTGCTGTTGTGTTTTCACTATTCTAGCGCTCTGAATTGTCTTTAAGTTATTACGAATATCATAGCCAACTCTTGCTTTAAAAAAAACCAAAAAGGTTTTTAATTAATCTCAAAATAAATAGAGTTTAACCGGTAATGATTAAGTAAGGTGTGTATTTTCAATGGTTATCCCTTCATAAGTATTGAGGTCAAGACCAAGAGGGGGGGGAATCGTATTTATTAAATGACTATATACTAAGGTTTTTCCTAATATTGAAATAACTGATCAAGTATAGAAATTTGTTCTAACCGGGTGAGGAGATTTGTTAAAAAAGACGAACTATTGAACCTTCCATGCATTTCCACTACCTTATAGCTAATTGTCAAGTCGTATCATATTAGTAGTTGTGGGTCTAGCAGAGTACCTGAGTTTAATTATAATCTTGCAAGGTGTTTTCACTTAGCTGTCTCATCCAGCGTACCTAGACGGGGACGTGGGGGAGCGGTCCACCCCAGGGCTCAGTTGGAAGGGACCTCCAAATAGGAATCCTGAAAAATAAAAGCTCGTAAATTTGAATTTAAATATACTATAACACTTATACATCTGTAAAATAAATAATGACATATATCATAATAATGGAATTATAATGGAATTATCACAATTAAATTAAATACATCTCAACTAATTTTGCAACATTTTACTTTAGCTAAAACGTAATTGTACTTGAATTTGAGGGGGGGGGGTCTCCAAAAGGACTACCACCGCGAGTCTCGTACGGTGTAGGTACGCTGCTGATATTACTCATCTTGGTTCATTCCAGTTGGATTTTCAATTTCAATTAGTTTGTAGTGACGATTCTTTTTCACGACGGCTTCCTTGTTATTTCTGCGGGTTGCTTTAAACGTATGAAAAAAAATTACAATTTTTCCTACGTAGTCGTAACATAAAATTATTTTGACGTAATGTTAAATAGCTTTTCTCTAATGAACGCGCGAGTTGTGTTGTACACGTCCCCTGTGACGCCATTATAGTGACGTCATTATAGCGTCATTATAGAGCTACTTTAATAGTAAGCTTGAGGTAGTTGAAGTATTCTTTCCAGACCACGACGATGGAGACAGACATACCGCAGAGTGAGATCGCGCGAGGGAAACTAATATTAAGAGAGACTCCAGAAGAAGTCGGTTGGTTCTTGAGCCGATAGTGGTCTGTTAGGTAGGCGGAAGAGGTCTTGTTCATTATGTGTATTGATAGTGAGCGTCAATGATAGATGTTGATATAGAGTGAGAGAGAATGACTAGTCATAAATAGACGTATTTGGTGCATAAGAGATGAATAACGAGAGAACGAAATCAGCTGTGACAAACGATGTTTTCTCCTCTTATCTCTGGTATCAATGAACTACCGTCGGCCACGGTTGAAGGAAAGTGTAAATTCTTCCCGGCAGTTTATCCAGTACGTAAGAAGGCTGTGCCATCCACCGGTTAACTATTAGTAACCAAGGCGAGAGCAAGGCTTCCATTTATCAGTGTCCCGTTCGTTTTCCTGAAGCTGTATTCCTGACGTCGTAAGTAGTTAATAAGTTTGATTCTGTCTAAGAAGAAAAATTGCCTAAGTTAACGAATGTGATGTTTTTCAACGGCATGTTTTGTATATGTTACATGAGCCTACATTCTAATGCCCAGTGGTCTTATGTCATTGAGGATTATAGGTATGGGCAAGGTTCTTGCCTAGAGGCGGCGGTCTATTGTAATAATTAAACTCGAATTTCGAGTCAATTACTTTATTGTTCTCCTCGTAACTGTACTCAGTTTGTAACAGCGTTTTGACAGTAAATTAATTATTATTATGGATATTATTATTTTCTCTGGGTCGAGGTGCTACGGAAATGATATTCCAAGCAGCTGTCCGTATTTATAGTTATTGCAGGAAATTTCAATGAGACATGTATTGAGACAAATGGAATTCTGCATGACAATTACGGTTGTTCTTTAACTGAGATTTTGTCTAAAGTAGTTTGTGTACATTTCCTGTACTTGATATAATTATGGGAAGAATTTGTGTGTGAATTTTACACTGCTATTGAATTTGAAATGCTAGATTTCTGTATTTCCAGATTTTCTCTGCATAGGTCTTTTGAATGTTGACATTATTGGGGATCACTACATAAATGATGGTTATTTTATTTATTTTGTCTACGAGAGTATATTCAGATCTATTGTGTTCTGTTGCATTGACATGGTTCTGATGTAGTAAAGTTTGTAGTTTTCATTGTTGTTGTTATTATTATTATTATTATTATTATTATTATTTGTTTTTTCTTTCTCAGTAGAAACTGGAAACATACACCCACCCCACAGATGGATTGGTATTGGGTTTTATCGATACAGAAAGGAAATTCATCCTGGTCTGTATGATGTTATTAATTAATTAAAAAAATTTCGAACGATGTGACATGTCTGCAGGAGGACAGCTTTTGGTGCAAACTTCATAATATTCTTCTCGAGTCCTAGTTTTTCCAAATTATTCTGAAACTTCTTCGATAAAATATCTTCGACAGATGTCACTAAGTGATAATTTCAACCTTGCCTAACTTCCATATATTCCTGATCTCAATTACTAGGTCTTCGTGTTTTCTAACTATTTCTGACACAGTTGAAGTATTGTTGTGAGTCAGCGGAACAGCAATATCGATTATGATTTTCCTTATCAATATGAAGGATATCTGGGCGATTATAATCCACTGTCTTGTCTGTCAGCAAAGGTCTGTCCCAATAGAGTACGTGCTTCTGATCTTCAAGTACAGCTGGAGGTTGGTATTTATAATATGGTGGTGTTACATCCCGTTTTAATAATTCGTAATCTATTGCAAGTTATTGATGGATTAGCTTGGCCACTTAGTTATGCCTGCTGAAGTAAGCATTTTTTGCGAGAGATTTGCAAGTCATTACGTGTTTGATGGATTCACCAGGCATTCCGCACTTTCTACATGAATCAGAAACATCGAGTTTGAGGATATGTTTCTCATAATTTCGTGTCATTACTCTATCAATGGCCATCATAAACCCTTCTGTTTCAGAGTAAAGGCGTCCATCCTTGATCCATTGCAGGGACGCAGTTCTATCTACATCAACAGCTGTTAACAACTTTGGAAACTTTCCATGTAGAGCCATTTCTTCCCATTTCTTCTTTCCATCTTCTTTCGTACTCATTGGTTCACATTGCTTATTAGTATCACCTAGGTTAAGAGGCGTGTATCTGTCATCACCTTTTGCAGTCAACACCATCATTTCTTCATTGGAGAGCATTGAACTTGGTCCCAAGATTATTTTCTTGATTCCTACATAACTTGTGGATATTTAACAACCCACGTCCACCCTCCTTTCGGGGCAAGTACGGCCTAATGGTAGAAGAGTTTGGGTGCAGATATCTGAACTTATTCAGCAATCTCATAGTCAATCTAAGTCATTCAGATCCGTGTCTGACCATTCTACTATGCCAGAGGAGTACGTCAGGACAGGAATGGCCCAGGTATTGATGGTTGTGATGATATTTGCCCCAGACAATTTAGTATTGAGTGCCTTAGTTAGACGCCTCTTGTACTTTTTCGTAAATTCATTCTTGAGATTAGCATGATCAGTTTTCCTATTCTGTGATTTTCCAAGGTACTGATATAGAGCTTTAGGTTTTAGTTCCTCTATTCCTTCGATAGGTTCACCTGTTAGTTCCATTTTGCCCCTTTGCATACCAACAGTGGCACAATTATCAAGACCAAAACTCATTCTTATGCCTTCGCTGAAGGTTTTCACAATACCCAATAAAGCATGATGGGAGCTTTACATGTTTCAGATCGTCCATAAAGAGTGAGTGACTCAATCTTGCTTGATTCTTTCCCGAGTTGATTTTATATCCAATATTACTTTCTTTAAGTAATGTATAAAGGGGGTTTAAAACCAAAATGAACCATATTGGAGAGTAAGAGTCGCCTTGGAAAATACCACACTTGATGTTAATGGAGCTAATGTCAACATTGTCTGCTTGAACAGTTGTCCTCCATGTTGCCATCATTACTCGTAGCAGATTCCTGATTCTCGGGCAGATCTTGTAGATTTCTAGAACCTTGGTGAACCAATCACGTGGCACAGAAACAAATTCCTTAGAATAGTCTATGTAGCATGTGTGTAAGTTTCCCTTTCTACATTGTGCCTGCTTCAAGACAACGGCGTCTATTGTTAATTGATGTTTGCACTCCATAGCTCCTCTGATGCAACCCTTTTGTTCTGCAGCTATCAATCCATTAACTTTACAATGATGGTAGACTTTATTGTTTATCATAGCAGTGAATACCTTGTAGATTACAGACAAACATGTGATGGGTCTGTAGTTCTCGGGCTGAGAAGAGTCTCCTTTCTCATATAGGAGATTGGTTCTCCCTTCTGTAAAATGTAGAGGGACCTTTTTTGGGTCATTCAGGTCTTCGGTGAAAGCGCAAGCTAGAGGCTCGTGCACAGCTTTAAAGGATTTAAGCCAAAATTATCCTGTCGGAACCGGGGGTTTTCCAGTTGCTGTTTTTCTTCACTAGTTTTCTTTCTTCACTACTTTTAGTACTTCCTCTGTGCTGAAAGAATTAACAGTTTTTTGATTGATAGAGTATTTATTTAGCCTTCTCGGTTATTTTTTCTATACATATAAAATACAATCAATACAAGAATTGTACCCTAATACAGTAATAAAGTAATAAGATTATGTACTTATGAACTAAGGAATTACATCTTCCAATTTACCTTCCAAGGCTGCATGACAGCGTCCTTCATCATTTCGCTGACGGATACCGCAGCGTCGACAGTGAATGTTGAACCAAAACAAACACCGCGCCGCTCGCAATCGCGATATCGTCGGTATTCTTTATATCTGTGACATGACAAATTCCTTCAAGAGACATTTAAACGAAGTCAATGATTGGCATACTTTTATTTCGTTAGGCAATGTGTTGTACATTTTGATGCCTTCATAGAACACGCTTTTTTGTGAATTGGTTGTTTTTCTAAAAGGAACTACTATATTGCCATGTTGTCTAGTCTGAATCACGTCACCTTGTCCTACAACTTGTAACATATTTTTCAAATTTCTGGGCGTCAAATGATTTACTATCTTATAAACAAATATGCATACATTTAAATGCAGTCGTCGTCGTACTGTCAAAAAGTGTAATGTGTAGAGCATATCATCTTTTTTTTGTGTACTTATCACAATGCAGGATTTCTCTCGTAGCTCGGTTTTGCATTTTTTGTAGTGCATTTAATTCCATTTCCCACATATTTAACAAAATTGTTGAGCAATATCCAAGGTGACGAGATATAATCGTCGTATACACGATACACCTAGTGTAAGCCGATTTATAGTTCCCAAGTCCGTTTAAAAACCTTATTTTTTCCCTACTTTCCGAACCATGAAGTCACAGTTGAATCTTAACGTTTCGTCAATCATAACTCCTAAGTACTTTATTTTTTCTACACGTTCTATTTGAGTTCCATTTAAACATTTTAATGTAATATTTTCTCTCGCTTCTTTTCTACTGTTCCTGATAATCATAAATTTAGTTTTCCGCGTTCAATTTTAATTTGTTTTTATTCATCCATTTTTCTGTTCTGTTAAATACATCTATCATCTTCTGTTCTATATCTAAAGTACTTTCTCCTTGCACATACAGTATTGTATCATCTGCAAATAGTTGAACAATTACTTTCCCTTGGACAGAAATTAATTATATCATTTATATACAATATAAATAACAAGGGTCCCAGCTAAGATCCTTGTTGTACACCATAGTCTGTAGTTTTCAACCTATAAAATACATAGTTAAATCTAACTTACTTTTTTATGTGGGGCTTCACGGCTCATATCGACATCAAAGGTCATTGGAGCCCTAAAATTTTGTACAGGTAGAGAAAATGCAGTTACGCACTAAGGAGAGACAAAGTGACTCTCTCCGCGTGTGGGGCTCGCCGAATGACTCGACCATACGCACTAAAAACCCTCCTGAGTTACCATAGCACCAAAGATATATCAAAATAAAAAAAACGAAAGCATTCTAAAAATCGAAAATAAAGAAAAGAATAAATTTCGAGAAAAAATAATAAAAATTAAATTTAAACAAATTCAAATCCTAACCCTCCCGAGAAATTGTGGAAGGAGCCCCGTTTCGTTTATGGATTTGAGTAAAAACATACGAAGATAGATCAGATACTGTTCTAGAGGCCGATTTCCTGAAGGTAATTAAAAACGCGCATTAAATCGGTACATTTTGTCCCAACATAACGTTCAAACTGTTCGGTAGATTGTGTCGCCGTCGGCTGGTACTAAATTT
>NNCF01128950.1:228618-242073 GCA_002313205.1 Laupala kohalensis
TATTTGATCAGGACCAGGGACTGTATCCTTCAAAGACGCAAGGGCAGAGGTCAGCTCCGTCATAGAGAAAGGAATGTTATATTTCTCGTCTCTGCAACTGGAGAAATCCAAGCAACGCTTTTCCGCGCGAGCTTTCTGTTGAAGAAATGTTGGAGAAAAACCGGAGGAGACTCTTTCGTAGTGAGATGCAAGTTCCTCTGCGATGACTTCGGGCGAAGTTCGACCCATCCATTGATATTGATACTAGGGATGGAAAATGAGGACCACGTACCTTGGATCTTCCGAACTCTCTGCCATACGACTGATGATGGAGTACGGCTTGTTAGAGATGAAATGTAAGCCTTCCAGGAGGACGACTTACTTTCTCGTAGAATTCGTTTTTCTCTGGCTCTGCACCTTTTAAATTCAATGAGATTATCAACAGTGGGATACTTAGCTAATCGCGTTAAGTTTTCTTTCTAGCGCTGACCGCCTTTGCGTAATACGAATTCCACCATGGAACTGGGCAATGTCTTGAATTATGTGATGATTTTGGGATGGCAACGTCACCGGCTTTTAAAACCGCGTTGGTGAAATGGGTTGCTATAGCATCCACATTGGCGAAAGGCTCATCGCAAAGATTGATGTTGCGTTTAAACACATCCCAGTCTGCGATTTTCAAAATCCACTGAGAGGGACGTGAAACCGAGGGGCAGAAGACGTTAAAATGTATAAGAATCGGGTAGTGGTCACTCCCATACAGATCATCAAGAACTGTCCAGTCTAAGAGCGGGGAAAGAGAGGAACTACAGATGGCTAAATCCAGCACCGAGAACGTCCGGGAAGCTGTACAGAAATGGGTGGAGTGGCCCGTGTTAAGGAGCGCTATATCTCGGCTGTCTAACAGTTTTGCAATAATATCGCCCTTTGGGCAGTTGTGTAAAGAACCCCACATGGAGTTATGAGCATTGAAATCCCCGACGATAATAAATGGGGAAGGCAACTGGTCCATCAGGCCGGCGAGATCTTTCTTCGTGAATGACTGGCCGGGGGGGATATAAATATTACAAACCGTAAATGTAAGGGATGGTACGCTCACCCTCATACATACGGTCTGAAAGACGCTTGATATAGTGACTTCTTTGGCATAGACTGAAGCGTCTAAGGGCACAGCGACTCCGCCGTGTTCCCGCAGACCGCCTTCTAAGTGTGCCCTATAACAGGTATAGCCACGAACGTGAAAAAAGTGTTTTGGCAAGAGATGGGTTTCTTGTAGACAAGCGATTTGAGGGGAACGACGAGACATCAAGAACTTTAGGTCATCTGAACGGACATGAATACCGTTCAGATTCCAGGAAAGAATAGCCATGGTCTCGAGTTTATCTGCTCTTCCTTCGATGTTTGGATTTTTTTCTGTTTATAACTTTAAAGTCAGACCCTGTTGTGGTCTCTTCCCCAGGATAGTCGCCGTGATCACTGCTTGAGTTATCACTTGCGGACATAGCAAGTCTGCTATTTCTGCTCCTTGAGCTCCGGCGACTAGAGGAAGCAGATCCGACTTCAAAACTTCGGTTCTTCGGGGTTGAGGGGAGCGAGTTCTTCGCCGAGGACGACTCCGAGATTGTACTCGGGGAGATTGCTTCTTCTTTGGTGAAACTTTCAGGGTGTTGGTTAATGTTGAAGTTGAAACAAATACTGAGTTTTTCTTGGGTGGTGCCTTATATTTTGTGGGTATGAGGATTTTGCACCCCAGAAATTCGTATTTTAAGGCAGTGGAATCATCCAATGAGGCCTGATCACACATCTTGGGTTTGACGATGTCTGCCAAAACCACCTGACAGACAATAAAATCTGTAGATTGTTTCGGTTAGGTGACTTCTGCTGCGAAATATTTACTAATGTTTATTGGATTTTGAATAAGATACTGTCGTCTGGCCTCCGGGAAAGACACTTTTTCCGTAACGCGGATTCTTTGAATGTCTTTTTCCATTTGGTATTTTGCATATTTGTTTGAATTGGAAGTATGGCTTTCCTTACTGTTTCGAAAAAAAATGATCCTGCAGATAACTGATGAAAGTACACCTGGACTGAACGGACACCTTTTGCGTACATGTACACCACACGCTTGCGCAGTTCGTCAAAATGAAGCTCCCGCCTTGAAGATATATTAATATTCTTCAGTAGCCTTCCGTCCCGGAACGGAGGAGGTGGCCTATAAGAATAACTCACGCGTGTAATAGCTCGCATATTTCAAACTTACGCCACCAGGGAGTACTAGTGACCGGCGCACTAAGATTAATTTGCAATAAGCGCCGAAATTCTCCGCTTGAGAACGCTTCGGTGGGTCGCTTGACTGTCAAAAAATACGAGCTTCATCTGTTTAATTTATTATGGCCGCCGTTCTAGGTTCACGAGAACGCAGGAGAAAGGATTCGTATTGTATCGTATATTATTGTTTTATGCGCATAATTTCATATTGAAACATTTATTCTTCATTCACATTCTTTATACTGTGAATTATTCTTAATTGATCATATTATTGTCTAAGCAATTGAATTTCTTCTCGACAATGAAATCCTGCTTTTTATAAGCGCCAATGATATTAATTCTCTTTTTTCAACAATAGGTGTATATGCTTTTTTGGAGTGATCTTCTTCCACTCATTCTTGTAAAACANATCATATTATTGTCTAAGCAATTGAATTTCTTCTCGACAATGAAATCCTGCTTTTTATAAGCGCCAATGATATTAATTCTCTTTTTTCAACAATAGGTGTAAATGCGTTTTTGGAGTGATCTTCTTCCACTCATTCTTGTAAAAGACTGCTTCAGAATCAACGAGGCAGACGAGGCGTCGAGAGCTGAGTCTTCAAGCTTATTTTCTGTGTGTTATTTGTGAACACTTACAATTAACGCAGCACGAAGGTGACGAGCAAACTGACTCGTGCGACGGCTGTCCGCAAATAAAACACACTTCGCAGGGTGACTTGCACAGGTCTACGGTGTGACCGAATCTCTGGCACTTAAAGCAGCGCAGAGGATTCGGTACATATTGCCGCACTCGCAGAGTGTAAAAACCGCAGGATATTGATTCCGATAACGAAGGTTTGTCAAACGACAGAACCAGTGTGGAGGTGGGGACTAGCTTTCCTAGCACCTTCCTCTTAACTCTGTGGATGTTTACCACGCCTTGGGGCTCAAAGAATGCTTTTAGGTCTTCATCTGATTCATGTGCAAAGTCTTTGTGGTTTACGACGCCCTTGCACGTATTCAGGACAGGGTGTGTTAACGTCTTTATTTAAGACCAGCAAATTTTGTCAACTTCAAAGTAGTCTCGATCTGCTTGTCTGTACGTGCTTCCAAAAGAATTTCACCATTCCGCTGGCGCACGAAAGACTGAAGCTTTCCGATGTTATCGTCAATTGCTTTCGCATGACGAACTGAGCTTATTGACTTAAAAGTCTTGTCTTCTTCTACGCATTTCATTAGTAGGAAGCGAGGCTTTTTGGCCGGTCGCTATCGTTACAAAAGAAACTGTGGAGATCCACAATTTCGCCGACTAATCGCCTCTCCTAGAGGAAGAGGGCCAAAGGGTGGGAGGGGGGCTTTAGATTCCATGTGAATGATTTTTTAATTTCATCCCCGTGTTCCCCACCCACCACGGAATCCAACGAGGGGACACCCCACTGGGGTGCCAGGGTTGACACGGGGATATAGCGGGGGCACAAAGGGTTCTTTAAGCAAGGTTGCTCCAATGCCGCCGACCAGCGAGAAGGACCCCCTGCGCGTCCCCTCTCACCCTGGAGTTCAGTCGAAGACCTAGTCCGAGCCGATTGGTCGGGGGTATGTTAGCCCCCGATCGCCCGTCTAGAAGAGGCCGAGGTCAAAGCGACCGCATTGGGTTGCATCTAGAGTGCACGCAGAAGTTCCTCAACTCACCAGGATTCCCATTCCCTTCAACACGGGTCGCCATGCACGGCAAAACACATGGGTGAGCGTTCAGCACTCAGAGAAGGCAGGTAAGGAAGATGAAAGCGATGAAAGTTAAAAAGTAGGTAATTAGAAAAGAAAAGTACAAAGAAAGAAACACTTGAGAGCCTTCTCTGTATCCCACCGTCAGGACGTGGACCGGCTCACATCGACGGCATGTTTGCTGTTTCATGTTCGTGAGATATGACCTAAACCATTCAAGAACTTTTCCCCATATACCATAGTGACATACTTTATTTAATAGTCTCTCCCTATCTTCCGTTTCAAAAGCTTGTATCAGATCCATTAATATGACTCCTATTTTACCTTCACTTATGGTTACTTTCCACTCATCGATAATTGATTGAATTGCTGCTATACATGAGCAGACTTTTCTGAATGCCGATTGATATTCTCTTATTATACAATTATTTTCTAAGAAAGTCTCTACTTGTCTTTTTACTATTATTTCCAACACTTTCTCATAAACAGGAAGAAAATTAATAGGTCGATATTCACTTGCTTTTTTTGGTTTTGCAATTTTTGGAATGGGTATTACTCTGGAAGTTTTCCAACCCTCTGGGAAACACTCATCCGCTAACGAATCGGTTATAACATCTCAGAATTCCTGTATTATTACAAGAAGGGCTATTTTCAAAATACTTATTCCTTCATCAGTACCTTTCTTTTTTAGTAATTCCTTAATAATCTGCTCTAATTGTTCTATATCTATCATTTCAATGGATCCCTTATTCACTATAACAAAAATTGTCGTTTTTCTATTGCCACCATTCGTATCACCTTGTATAGACTTTATTATATTCTCAATGCTTCCTATATAATAAAGGTTAAAAGCGTCCGCCAAAAAGCAAACTTCGTTCGGGTCTCCAATTTCAAAATCAATATTATTAATTTCGAATCCCTTATTTCTTTCACTTCCAATTATTTCTTTGAAAGTTTTCCACATTGCTTTCCGATTCCCCTGATTGAGATCTATCTGATTTTCATAGAATTCTTTTTTTGTTTTCTTTACTAGTTTAACTACTGTATTTCTTTCAAGTTCAAATTGCCTCCAATCTAAACCTGAACGAGTTTCTCTAGCTTTCCTACATGCCTCATCTCTCCTATTTGCTGCCACTCTTATTTCATCTGAAAACCATTTTTTACCATCCCATACTTTGGGGATTTTTAATTTTCTTGCCGGAGCATTTACATTTAGGGCATTTACTACACACTGAACCATATTATCTGCCCTTGTCTTAGTACTCTCAAGATTAGACTCTAAATTTGTCTTTACTAACTTAACAAAATTATCAGCATAGAACATTTTATAATTCCTATCAAGCAACTCTCTAAAGTGCGTCACCCTACTACTCAAGTTCAGATCAACTTTTATCCATGCATGGTCCGTTATTTTAGATTGATGGATCACTTCAACTTCTATTTTACTATTTGAAAATACTGTCTATAATTGTCTGACTGTATCTGGTTACACTTGTTGCATTGTTCATATATTGTTTCATTCCTAAGCTCTGCATTTTAGTTTGTAATTTCTTTGAACAGTCATAGCTGGTAAGTCTGAGAGCTGTGTTTCCAACTGTTCTATCCAATCTGATTGTAGTGCTTGGTTACAGTCCATACGGAACTCCAGTACTCGTGGAACTTGTTGGAATCTATCTCGATAGTTTCCGGTTCCTCCTGGATCCCAGTTTCCAAGTCTCGAAAGAATTTCTTCTGGTCTTATGGTAATCATTATTTTCTTGCTTTCGTGTAGTCAGTTGATTATATCTTCTCAGCCTCGCACCCTTCAACTTCGCCTTGTCTGAAAACATCTTTCAATTCTATAAGATTATGGTGGCTGTTAGGTTCACCTAGACCAATCCCGGCTTCTGAACAAATTTGGGTTAGTTTCTTTATCAGTTTTCTTGAGCGGACCACTTTCAAGTATTCAGTGATTAAATCGGCCTTTGCTCGAAATTCGGCAACGTTTTGTTCAAATCTGATCTTCCAAGCTGGTTCTCGCTTTTTGTTATTATTATTATAGTATTTGAGGATATCCTCAGCTCAAAACCTTACCCTGTTCGTCGGAGTGAGTGACCATATCCTCCCTTTTTCGTTCAGCGGATCTTACGGAGCGACAACCTTCACAATGTTAAGTCTTTCTGTTTGTTTCGAGAGCAACTATTGACTAAAACGACTTATTGAAAAATAAAAAAGATAATGTCATTTTAGGAAGTTTCATGAAGTTGTGGTATCAAATTCGAAGTTCTATTTTTATCATTCAACATATTTTTTATTAACTTCAAAACTTTAATTTTATTTGTATAATGTTCTCAAAGGAACTTAGTATGATATAATACAGCAGATAATGTTTACAATATTTTTGTTTAAGCTGTACTTCTTTAAGAAAACGAGCCTTCCTCCCTGTACTTGTAATTATCCATTTAGTACTACTCGAAAAGACTTATATGAAAGTAAAGAGCTTGTATAAAATTCTGAAAAAATAAAATTAAGCGTATCGTACATAGATGCCGGTTCTGTCTCGCAGTACCAAATTAGAAATGGCTCAATTTAAACGAAAATCTATAATTGCGTATCTTTTGTTTACGATTCTACTCTTTCGAGGAGTAAAACTGATTATTAATAAAAATATATAAAAAAGTATCAAGCTAGGCAGGAAAGTGTTTATTGAGGTTATTCAGAAGTAAAAACAGGAAAAACTCTTCCGGACACTCGTTCCTCAACATGGTCAGAGTTGCTTAGTTGCGCGGATCCATTTGCTTAAGAGCTCCCGCCCGGGGCGTTTCATTACTGTCCCAGCATCCTCTTTTCCCCATCCACCTCCGCTTCCTCAGGGATCTTTTATAGAAGTCACGCACGCACATACTCACGGCGCCGACAACGCCAAGATTTCATTCTCACCCCTCGACTCCTTCCTTCTTCCCTCTACCAACATTCTTTAAAAAGCGCATCTGATTGAAATCACTAATCTAGGAGATAGAGCGTTGAGAGATATGTCTCTCTAAGAGTGACTCCCAGTACCTCGCACCGTTCCACGTTAGAAAGACTTCGCCACCTTGGAGAAGCATTTCTTTAAATTGCTCAACTTAACCCACGCTCAGCATTAAATGATGTGTTTCTAGTGATTCTCATAATTTCTTTTTCAGAATTGAAAAGTGTGAATATAGTAATATAACCTACATTTAACCAGAAAGACATATTTGTAGAAATATTATTGAACACATTTATTTGAGATTTAATTAAATTTTGTCTATAATTCTGATGCATATTTGACTCGTATTGAACAAGGGAAAACAAGGCAAACGAATGCACCTTTCCTGTTTGTCATGTGTGGTGTTTAAAAAAACGTATAACATTACCTTTAATTAAACGTGGTTTTTTTCTGTCTCCGCAACAACATAAATAGTACATAAACGCCTCCTTTCCGGTGAAAGTAAAGAAGAGATATTTAGAAATGTTTTTAATATATTGCCATAAAATATTAATGAATTTACGAAAGAAAGTCAGTCTTGTTAATCGCACAAGATAGTACCCTTAAAATATTTCGAACAACCTAAAAATTTGACAGATATAGAAATCGATGGATCAATTATTTCATGTACATCCATTTTTATTACCAAAATTTGATACTTAACATTTTAATTATTTCCATAAGTCTAGAGGAAAAAGTGATTTAAATTAATTGACTTATTGAGTCTTGTGTATACAGTTTTATTTATTATCATTGGTTCATTTGTTCAATGGGATCCAGAACAATGTTCCAACTTTTTAAAACCTCCTAACAAAAACTTGATCATCAACACATGCTTATCTAATTGATGATAATGATTTAATTATTCATTTGCTGTAATGTGTTAATTGAAAAATTATGTACTAATTTCAAGATAACATAAATAGAAAAACCAACTTTTTAATTTTTTTAAATTAATTATGTATTGTAGAACGATCCTGAAAATATATATCAAACATATTTTCACCTGGTCCCGAAAACTAATCAATGTCCCGATTGCATTACTGGTGTTTTTGCAGCGCATACAAGACTTATTTGTAAACAAATTACTTTTGCGTAATTTTAATGAGAGTTAATAGTAGCGGAGTTTATATCAAAGTATCACAATAAAATAGTATGTGGGTAGCCGCAAATTTTCTCGGTGCACGACCACGCAAATGTATTTTGAACAATATTATTACGACACATTTCATTCATTGGAGTGTGAGGTAATTAGAATTATGAGAACGACACTGCTTTACTATTTCATGTTTTTGTTTCAGCATATAAATCTTAAATGTACCATTTTTAGATCAGAATTTTTTTTACTGGATAACTTTGTAACGTGCAATAGAAAAATATTTAGTGAATAAATTCATATTTTAACCTACTCCTCCTAGAAATTGATAGGATATTCGAAATTATAAAAAAAAAGTTGGCCATTCTAAACCTTAAACTATAGTTTTGTGGTAAAACTCAGTTACTCCTTTGCATCGATATTCCAAAGCTCGGGGACTGCATTCTGTCAGTACATTTTCCAATTTTGTTCGGGTTTTTCTTCGGTTTTCCAACGTTATTCATGTTTCTTCGAAGAACGGGCAAAGGAGGACATGCTGTAGAACTTCGGGGGTGGACTATTAGACATGCTAGGCACAGTGTTATTATCTAATCATTTAGAGATTTTGATTGTTAGGAGTAATAATTAAATGTACTTTTATAATCTATTGTAAATTTATTTCAGTAAAATTTGTGAATTGTTCTGTAGATATTATAGCATATAGGAAACTAGAAATATGTCATTCATAACTCTCTTTGGATCTGTGATTAGAATTGATGGGATGGTCCCTTGCTTGTTTCTGAAAAGTTAATTAATTTATTGTCCTCGACGTGATCACAAGAAGTTTGACTGTAATTCATTTATTTATTTATTTACCTCTACAACAATACTTTATAGTTTCATTTAGAGTAGTGAAAATACGTATGGAAAATTAAATTATAGAAAATACATATTACAAAAACAATTATCATAATACTAAAATGTTTACAGAATACATAAAAAATAATTTAAGTACAGAAAATGATTAAATTTGTAAAACAAATTACATAACAAATAATGAAGATATATTTATACAAATGTTTAAAGTAAATTGTTCAGATATGCTTTATATTCTCATCAGTTGGTCTGTGTGGTTCCAGCCCCGTGGCCATGCTATCCCCGGTCGCGGCCGTTGGTGCGCTCACTGCGCTGCTCCTGGCCGTGTCGACGGCGCCGCGCTGCGTTCAGAGCGAACCGCTGCGTGAGACCTCGGGCTCCGGCTCCGTCGCCAGCGGTGCAATCGCCCCCGCCGCAGCGGGACCCGCTCCCGTCGCTGCCGACCCACTCCAAGAGGACAAACGCGCTTGGAACAATTTGGGTTCTGCATGGGGCAAGCGCGGCTGGCGCGATCTCAACGGCGGCTGGGGCAAGCGAGGATGGCAGGACCTGAACAGCGGCTGGGGAAAGCGCGGCTGGCAAGATCTGAATGGTGGATGGGGCAAGCGTGGATGGCAAGATCTCAACGGAGGATGGGGAAAACGCGCTTGGCAGAATCTGCAGGTGAGCATTGATATAATATCACAGTCTTATATCGTACAGACGCTGTACGATATATAAGAGAGTTGTGAAGAAGCACTCTCGACACACACACACACAAAAAGAATCTGAGTGCTTGGGAGAGTAGTGTTTATTAAGGAATATAATAAGAGGAAGAAAGAATAGCGAAATAGAAGAGACTAATAGAGTGTATCCACGTCTCCGTGGGGTTTCAATTTTTACTTTCAGATGGTTAATTTTTTTGTAAATGATCTTTCTTCTTGAAAAAGCTGGCGAAAATGAACTATACGTTATAATACCAGCTTATTGGGTCTTTTGTTTCGTCTGAAACATAAATGTATTTGAATTAAACTCATTGCGTTAGTTATAAAATTTTGAGTTCTACCGTAATTTTGAACATATCATAATTGAAATACATTTTGTCATCCTAGATCATAAATACAGATAGAAGAAACATAAGTAAAATAATAACAAATCTTATTAATTAAAAAATATAATTTAATACAACGCAATTAAATTTTCAGTTATCTAAATTTTTCACCTCAACTTAAATATAGTGCTGTATATCGTGGAAGTATGTATAATTTGTAGAAAATACAATCACACTCTTTAAAGATCTGATACCTTTTTATTTACATTGTTACATGAAAAAATGCCATATTTTTCGTACTTTTTACCGTCTAATAAACTTAAGCAACAATTAAACTGAACTTTTTTATGAAATACGATTCAGGTTTTATGTTGTGACAAATGTGCTTACTCAATAAACAAAGAAATTTTATTAGCGTTTCCTACTCCGACTCTGTGATACTAGTCATCAGTCCAATGAGTATTTTATTTGACACCGCTTTGATGAACCGACTATAAAACACAAGTAAATAAACAAATATTTTATCTCAGTTTTCCACAAATCACTTCGAGTTACTGCCATCGAGTGTGACGTTTCCCATCCGAACTTGTCGTATGACAACTGAACAATATATCGCTTGGTACAAGACACGGACGAATAGTCAATCATCAAATAGGGAAATGCATTCTTCACGTATTTGCTCGTTTTTACAATTCTATCGGAGCCATGAAATAAAATATGTTCAATATGATATTTTCTATTCAATTTGTTTGGAATACATGACAAAATTAACAAAGAGCTCTGCACCCTTGAATATGATATATCCTCTTTTCTCACATGACAGAAGGTTAATATTTCAAAGAGGAATTTAATTATTTTCATGCAATGAATGTTAATTGTTTTAAAATCTGTTTAGTACACAGATTTTTTATATTACTTTATGAACGTTTTGTGATCATTTTTCGGTTTTTCAGCCACATCAAACATATTATTTTAGTTCCTTAGTCTTTGTCGTATGTTTTCATTCCTATTAATCCGTTATACTAATCACAAATAAATCTCATTTTTACTTTAAATAATTTGTAATATTAATAATAATTTTATAACCAAATCAATAAAAGAAACTATTTCTTCAATCCCGTAGTAAATAACCTGTCTTATAATCAGTATTTTAACTTTTACAGTGTATTTGTTTCGTAGCTTGAGATAATTTTCTGTCATTTAGACACTATATTAACACTGAATACACACTTGCATAAACGTCTCCTTCCATAAAAACTATTACATGCCCTTGAATTAATCTCATTGAAATTTCAACTCGGTTTCTCTCCTTATGATATTCTATAGGTAGGTACTCGTAGAAAACTTACTTTAAAGCTTTAATTCCTGTTGATCTACTATGAAGAATCTGCTAGTCAGCTGTATGTTATAAACCCCATTTTGTTCCCAGCAACGAGTTTTAGTGATGCATAATTATTAATTCATGATATTAAGAAACATTTGAAGATATATGCTGATTGTGTTTTCTTCTAAATTTTGTACTGTGGGATTGCTTTTATTGTACTGAATGATTCAAGTTTAAAACTTTTCTCCTCTAAGAGAAACGGAAATATATCAATTTGACGTGTAAAATTAGATGAAATATTTCCAACTCGATAATTTACTTTCATGATCAAAATGAAGTGTAAATCATAGTGGTGACATCCATATTGCAATTAACCAACGTAAAAACATGAACAAGCGCATAGCATGGAACAAGTACATGCGTCCAGAGCAATTGATATTAATCTCTCATACATTCCTACAAGCTGAATATTAAATTTATAGTAGATTGAAACAAATAAGTAAACAAGAAAATGCAGACCAAGAGAAGAAATTGTAAAATAAAATTCAAGTTCCAAGAATGGCCATGTAACGAGTACGTCTGTGAATAAATATAAGGAAGAACTGACTCCACAAATCATTTCATTGCGATTGAATATTAGTATTGGCTTATCTTTCAAATTTTTATTGACTGTTGGTTTTTAAATACTTGAAACTTGTGGAGCGTAAAATACTATACAGGACGTGAAACGGACAATCTAAGATAATAGGGTCTCCTGATTAAGGTCAGAGATGTTGTGAAGGAATGACAATATTTGGAACAGTATCTGCTACAAAAATCTATATGTCAGTCCCAAAACTTACTGACATTAATATATTATCGGAGAACATTATAAGAATGTGAAATTAATGAAGATGGAATTAAATTTCATTTGTATTGACTTTCTTCAGTTTCCAGTCATGGACGCAGAGTGCCTGACATTGCCGGATCTTTTTCTTGCAAAAACAGATCAGTACTTAAATTTATGGGTTAACTGATAATTTCATTCATGAGTCTATTGACCTAAACTATGACGGTGGAATCCGATTTGTTTCTTTTTCTTCTTTCATCTTCATGTCGCATTTACATAATTATGAATCTCTTACTCGTCAGCCAAACTCGAGTACAACCTGCCGATTAAGTTGAGCGTCACCTACACTATCAACTCGCATACCAATACTGACCTCTTGCGGGAACGTTAGTAAGCTTAATCGTAACCAGTCGAAACGTTATTCACATCATATCTAAGATAATAATAATAAATTTATTGTCAAAAAACAGTACAAACTACGTATGACCACGTGGAGGACAATAAACTAATTTACTCTCCGGAAGCAAGCAAGGGACCATCCCATCAATTCCGATCAAGGACCCTAAGGCAGAGGCGGATTCATAAATTTCAACAAATGATCCTAGATAAGATAAAACGTTAGCTGCGAGTTATAATACATATATATTGTCAATATGTTTGTAATTTAATGCAAATATGTTTGTAAATTTACATGTACAAGGTATTATCGAACTATAGATTATTCTGAGTATAGTGTTTAAAAAATCATAAGAGTTGAAAAAAACACCAAATTGACGATTTATTGTTACAACAAACACGCCCCTAGACAAAGCCTAGAGAACCTGCATGATAAATCCGCCTCTACCAGAAGGAAAAACGGAGAAAAACCCGGGCCAGGATGGGGCGCAAGAATTTATGTACACAACCGTGCCAAAGTTGAGTACACATAAAATTAAATTAATATGAGCCATACGGCAACACAACCATGCAAGAAAATAGTTTTTGAAATTGTTATAAGTTATTTAAAAAGTGCTACAGCAATGGCGTGATAAAGTACAAGACGAATTTAACTTTTATTAAAATCAATAAATTCTTTTACAGTGTAGAAGCACTGGTGCAGGAGGTAGTTTTTAACCGCGGATTTGAAGATATTCAATTTCATAATGTCTTTTATATTCTTGGGCAGGGAATTATATAAAACGATTCCCGAATGATAAGGCCCTTTTTGGCAAAGAGTGGTTGACACTCTAGGCCGATGAATATTATCCCTATTGCGAGTATTGTGTTCGTGAACGAGACTGTTTCGCATTAAGAAAGGGTGGCACTTCAGTAATTCGGTCTTAACAAACACGACCGTTTCATAAATATAAATGTAGGGAAGTGTTAAGATATTTAATTCCTT